>JAJHPJ010000159.1:0-14562 GCA_026724395.1 Theileria sp. buffalo | reverse complement strand
TTGACTCTAGTGCATTGAATGAACTTGAGACAGTTTTTCCAACAGTTAAACACTTGATTCAAAGATTCAATGATTCTTGTAAGCAACTCACCAAAACTCATACCATCCAACATCATCTCCTAAACAAATTAATATTATTTAGTTGAGTTAATTGAGTTAAATAGGGTTAAAAATGGGTAAAAAGGTGTTAAATTAGCTTAAATTAGTGGTAAAATAAGAGTAAAATAAGGATAAATTAGTGTTAAAAATGTGTAAAAAAGTGATTGGATACGTGTTTGGACGGATTTTGGTAAGAGTTGATGAGATTAATGTGTTGATTTCTTCGTAAATCGAACTTGAACTTTTCGTTTAATTTCTTATTCCACTCCAATTTTTCACTCTCATATTCATTCCTCGAATTCTCAATCCTAAACAAATATTTATACTATTCTATCTCTAATAGTCGAGTGGATAGTACAGATCCCATGTGAACTCCAAAGTCAAGCAAAAAGATGCCCGGATAGTAGTGAGGTGGGGGATCAAAGTATATAATTAAGTAAATGTTCATAACTCCTAATTCCGGGGAGTCGGGGTAATTTTTAAAGGATATATTCTTAGGTATTAGGGTTTTAGGTCAGTCCCCGAAGGGGATTATCCAACTATTTAGGGTTCTAGTTATTAGTTTTAAGGGTTTAGGTCAGTCACCGAAGGGGATTATCCAACTATTTAGGGTATACTAAAGTATTATCTATATACTATATTATTATATTATTTATATAGTATTCTAGTTAGGATAGTGGAGTGAATATAGTAGATCCCGGGTGAACTCCAAAGTCACGCGGGAATTGGCCCGGATAGTAGTGAGGCGGGGGACTCCTCAGTTACATAAATATTCTCACTGTAAATTCAGTTTCTCATACCTTAACTACTTAGTATTAGATAAATATTCTCACTGTAAATTCAGTTTCTCATACCTTAACTACTTACTCTTACATAAATATTCTCACTGTAAATTTAGTTTCTCATACCCTCACTAGTTCCTCAGTTAATTAGTACTATATAACTAATACTATATAACTAATAGTATAGAATAAAAAGTTACAATTGTTGTAGATGAAAAATGTGTTGATTTTTATTGTCAAGTTCCAGGTTGAGTGACTTGATATCACTGGTGAATTGTGTGAGTTTGAGTTCATTTTTGTTCAATTGTTCTTGTAAATCTTTAAGGATACTTTCTAAACCTAATAATCTGTCCTTCAACTCTGATACCACAACACTATGCTTTGCTTTCATATCTTCCATGTCTCTCTCCATCTCATCTTTAACCATCTCCAGGTCATCTAACCAACACATTTTACAAGTTAATTAAGTTAATTAGTGATTTATTAAGTAAATTATTAAGTATATTAGTGAGTTATTAGGTTAATTAGTTAGGTTAATGGGTTAATTAGTCAGAAAATTAGTTAAGTTAATGGGTTAATTAGTGAGAAAATTAGTTAGATTAGTTGGTTGGTTACCTGTGAGTTTGAGAGATGAATCGAGTTTGGATTTGAGAGTATTAATTTCATCAATGTACTTTTGAGTATCAGTGTCCGTTCCTCCTTTTATCAATGTCAAAGCATTCGTCCATGATTGGACTCCTTTCAAACGCTATATCATATTATAACTATACATACAGTAGTAATAGTATAATAGGTAGTTAACACTGTAATAGGTAGTATAAAGGTATAGTAGGTAAGTAAAAAAAAGTCAAGCGTAAATAGGCCCGGATAGTTCAACCCCGGGGGACTTAGTACTCTAGGTATAGTATAATAGTATTAACTATATAAAGTACTATAGTAATTTGGTCAAGCGAAATTTGGCCCGGATAGTTAGTACCCGGGGGACTACTATACTATTAGTATAGTTAAGTAGTTAGGTAAATCAAAAAGAAGTCCCAGTAACCCGGGTTACCAAACTATAATACCAAGTATTATAACTATAGTACTAATTGTTATAAGTAGTATAACTGGGTAGTTAGTGAAGTCAAGTGAAAAGAGGCCCGGATAGTTAGTATCCGGGGGACCGGGTTTCGAACCCAGTACCTCCAGGTCCAAACATACAGTAACTAACTTAGTAAACCATAAATAATTAAATAATAATCAAATAGTTGTGTAAACAGTGTAAATATGTATGAATATGATACATTGGATTGATTAATTTCATTGAGTAGAAGATCGTAATTATGTTTGAGTTGTGAGTTTTCTTCATGGAGTTTCGAAAACTCTTCCAGTTTCGTGCTTAAATCATTCTTCACAGTTTCATAATCGAAATATAACTTCTTAAAACCTTCTTTCAATAAATCTACACAATAATTAACACAAACAAAAGTAATTAATGTAAATTAGTATAAATAATTACCATGTTTAGATTTTAAGGATTTATATTTTTCATCCATATCCGAACATTAAATAAATTAATTCATGTGTAATATGGAAAATAGTGTTGATTATTCATAGGATTCCAAATTAACCACAGGATCACAAATTTCACTCTCAAAAATTAATACACTCACATAACTAATAATATATATAATAATAATTATTTAATATATTAATTATTTAATATATATATTTTGAGAAAAAAAAAGAATTGTCTAATTCGACACATTAGTAATAATTAAATCATTTTTATGATAATAATATTAATTATTATTAAATTAATTATTTATTAATTGTTATAAGATTAATTTAGGAATTTTGACGTTTGGAATCATTTGTTAATTCATGACATTCCACCCCATCTGTCCCACCATCAAACTTATCTCAACTTATTTCCATAATTCATTCTCAAAACTCTTTTTATCGTATTATAAATAATAATTAATATAATCAATAAAAATATAATAATTAAATTTAATAATATAAATAATTTGTAAGATGGTGAAGATATCGAAGAGTGAGAAGAAGAAGTTATATTTTGAGCGTCTGACGAGTTTGATGAGGACGTATTCGAAGATTTTAATAGTAAGTGTGGATCACGTGGGATCTCGTCAGATGGCATCGGTGCGTCATTCGTTGCGTGGCATGGCGACGATTCTTATGGGCAAGAACACAGTCATCAGGACTGCTCTTCAGAAGAACTTCCCCGACTCTCCTGACGTGGAGAAAGTGGCACAGTGCGTCAAGTTGAACACTGGATTTGTCTTTTGCGAGGCTGACCCTATGGATGTCAGGGAGGTAATTCTGAACAATAGAGTCCCTGCGCCAGCTAAACAAGGCGTCATAGCACCTTCTGATGTGTTTATTCCTGCTGGATCCACGGGTCTGGACCCGTCTCAGACTTCATTTTTCCAGGCCCTGGGGATCTCGACGAAGATTGTCAAGGGGCAAATTGAGATCCAAAATGAAGTCCACTTGATAAAAAAAGACGACAAAGTAACAGCCTCAGGTGCGACACTGTTGCAAAAGTTAAATATTAAACCTTTTTCATATGGTTTGAAGGTGGAGAAGATTTATGACTCGGGTGCGATTTCCGACGCCTCAGTGCTGGATGTTACTGATGAAGATATTTTATCAGTAGTGAGACTTGGCGTTAGTTATACGAATGCAATGGCGAGGGAGTTGGGGTACCCAACGAGTCTTTCAGTAGACCACTCGATGCTGGAAGGGTTCAAGAATTGCGTCGCAATGGTGTTGGACTCGGAGTTTACATTCCCTCAAATGGCAACATTGAAACAGTTTTTAGAAAATCCCAATGCTTTTAGTGTTCAGAGTGATGTAGTGGTGGCAAGTGTGGTGGAAGAGAAGGAGGAGAAGAAAGAAGAAGAAGAGGAAGAAGATGAAGATATGGGATTTTCATTATTTGATTAAGTTACGGAGCTTGCATCAAATCAAACAGATGAACAAACGAAGTTACTAATTACCATATTACTAATCTTTACTAATACTACTACTCTATTTACTAGTATTACTACTACTGTACTCTATTTACTAGGGTTAGTAATACTAGGACTATTACTATACTGTACTGAGCTTTACTAAGACTACTACTCTATTTACTAGGGTTACTAATACTAGGACTATTACTATACTGTACTGAGGTTACTAATACTAGGACTATGACTATACTAATAGTGTTGGTGATCTTTACTAGTTTGGTAATGTTAATGGTTAAGTAAGTGTAGTGAGTTGATAGTTGTGGTATTGAAAGTTGAAAAGAGCAATGATGAAAAAGTGTTGTTAAAACATTCGCAGTGTAAGCATAAGGTAATTGAATTTACTCTTGATGATTCCATCCTTCTGAGCTCTTTTCGACACCTAATTTCATCATTACATATTATTCATTATTTACTAATCTACTACTCTATTTTATTATTTAGTGTTACTATGGGTATTACTATGGGTGTTATTTACTAAGTATTGGTATCATTAGAGGTGTTATTTGATGTGTATTGGTGTCGAGGTTGTCTACTGTTAGTATTTACTGAGTATTGTCTGTCAGTAGAGGTTATTTGCTGTGTTATTTACTAAGTGCTGTGTCAGGTGTTATTTACTAAGTATTGGTGTTACTATGGGTGTTATTTACTGTAATGTGTTACTAGAGGTTATTTACTAAGTATTGTATGTCAGTAGAGGTGTTATTTACTAAGTATTGGTAACAGTATTGGTGTTACTTGATATTTTTTATCTGTCATTAGAGGTCTTATTTACTATCTTATTTACTATTTAGTGAGTTACTATGGGTTTTATTCACTGTATATTTGGGTCAGTAGAGGTGTTGCTATAGGTGTTATTTACTGTGTATTGACTGAATACTGGAGTTATTTACTGTATAATGGTATCAGTAGAGGTGTTATTTACTAACTTATTATCTCATTGTAGGTGTCAGTTACTACCTTATTTACTGTGTTACTATCTTATTTGCTATTACTTAGCTCCCTCTCCCGGAGCAGCAGCTCCCTCTCACTATCTTATTTACTCCTAATTACTCTATTTACTATCTTATTTACTACCTTATTTACTGTGTTATTTACTGTGTTATTTACTACCTACTTCTCAATCTACTATGTAATTTACTGTTATTTACTACTTATTATTTCATATGTCACTTACTAAACTACTATTTTATATGTCATAATGTTATTATTTGTTATGTGTTTAGGATTTATGGATGGGGGGGTCATGTGGAATCTTATAAATTATTTTATTCATTTATTATAATAATTATTATATTTATAATAGTGTAAAAATTTGTATAAATAAAATCAATAGTGAGAATGCCGAAAGAATTGAAAGAGTTGAAGGATTATTTAAGTGTCTTGAAGAGGCCAGATGCTAAGTCGGTGGTGGTTTATAAGAAAAAGTCCAAGGGAGGCCTTTTGAGTACTAAATTCAAGGTCAGATGCTCGAGGTATCTTTATACCTTCTCAGTACCCAACCAAGTCAAGGCCGCCAAAGTAGAAGCCACCATCCCAAACCATCTCGAAAAAAAAGTCATCACAAATAAAAAAAATTAATCCTCATCATAATATCTTAATAATCTTATTCATTAAATATTTTATTCATTAATTTATTAATTTATTTTTTTTTGTGAAAAAATTTGATAAAATTAATTTGTTTGGGTGACTAAAATTTATCTTTTAGAGATCTTAATTTGTTCATTGTAGATTCTTCAGAATGCTCACCAAGTGATTCCATCAACTCCTTAACACGAAGAAAAGGGTTATACAATTTTTCCTACACCGTTATTACAATTAAATAGTGTAAAAATACTTCCTGGAGAGTTGATGGTACGGTTGGTAAACCCTTGGATACAGTTTCCTTAGCCCAGTCTAACTTCTTTAATACCACATCACTCGGATCCACAGTAGATGCAAATCTATATACCATACTATAATACTAACTATATAGTTTACTATAGTATTGATTAAAAAGTTCATAGCTACGAATTCCGGGGAGTCGGACCATTTTTTACTATACTAATTATAGTAATCTATATACTATTCTAATAGTATAGTTAGTATAAATGATTAAAAAGTTGATAGCTCCGAATTCCGGGGAGTCGTGGTATTTTTTACTATGTAAATTAGTATAATTAAGTAGTATTTGATACTGTAGATTTTTGAGTGTGTATTCATGTCCGCAGTATAAAAGTGTGTGTTCAGGCAATGACTTAACGAGTTCAACAATTTCTAACATTGACTTGGCACTTCCTTCAAAAAATCTACCACAACCCGATACAAATAATGTGTCACCTATAAACAATACTATTTTACATCTTTACACATTTTCTATAGTATTTACACACTAAAGACAAGTTTTACACACTAATTATAGTTAATATAGTAATTTGTATACCTGAGAAAAGTAATGGTTGTAATTGTGGATTAGTTGGATGATAAATGTAATACATAATATGTCCCATCGTATGACATGACGCCTTTAAACATTTTATTACCAAATTTCCTAATCAAAATAATCAATTAATATTTTAATAGTTTAATAGTTAAATAGTTAAATAGATAAATAGTGTGTGTTGTACCGAATGGTATAGTTTGTTGATGTTTAACGGGTAGAGTAACACCAGGAGTATCTTCATAACTAGAACCAACAACTTGGATATCAGGCACTAACTTCTTTATACCATTGTTACCTCCTAACAATGTTATTAACAATACTAATAGTATTCTATCTCTAATAGTCGAGTGAATAGTATAGATCCCAGGTGAACTCCAAAGTCAAGCGGGAATTGGCCCGGATAGTAGTGAGGTGGGGGATTCCCTCCGGGATACTAGTTATATAGTTAATTATATAGTTAAAATTTGACTTAATTATATAATTAATATGAGTTAGAATAGTCGAGTGAATAGTACATATCCCATGTGAACTCCAAAGTCAAGCGTGAATTGGCCCGGATAGTAGTGAGGCGGGGGATCATCCACTAACTACCTAATTATCCCTCTGGGATCCAATTTCCTCAGTTAGTACTATATAACTAATTAATCCTAGAATATATCTAATTAAAGGAATAAAATAAGAGTAATTAAGGAATAAAAATGTGTATACCCGAGTGATCCCAATGTTTATGTGTGCAGAGAGCCAATTTCAAGGTTAAATTATTCTCTTTTGAAACATTGAACACCTTTTCATATTCCACCGGATCAACACATAACGCTTCAGAACTCGACGGATCCTTCAGTATGTACGAATAATTATCCTGTAACACAGGAACTACTAATACCTCACCCACAGGACTCTATAACATTATTATACTATAATCAATACTATAATTAATAGTATTATTAATAGTATAGTTAAGAGTATAGTTAATAGTATAGTTAAGAGTATAATCAAGGGTATAATAGAGTGAATAGTCGGAAAATTAGTGTAAAAAGATACTTTGAGAGAAAAATTATGTTTAAAAGAATTTGTTGTGAAGAATTTAAATTTTGACATTTTAAAATGATTTAATGAATTTAAATAATTTAAAGTTCTTGGTTGGATATTTCGGGTAATAAAGTTGAGATGGAATGGAAAGTTAAAATGTGAATAAACTTTATTTATACAAAAACTAAATAAAGCATAATTTATCCAACGCATTGGATTAATTATAATAAATAATTAATAAACATGTGGTGACAAAATTTTTTTTACACCTAAAAATTATTAAATTAAAAATAAAATTTTTATAGTTAATATTAAAATTTAATATAATTATGAATAATTTAGTTAAATTAGTTGATAAATGTGTAAATAGATGAATTTTGAGGTATTTTGGTCCCCACACCTACACATTTAAAAAACAACATCACATTAAAAAAATACAATTAAAAATATCTTATAAATTATTCAATTTACACATTAAAATTATTTTATTTAATTTTTAATTAATAATATTTGATGGTAAAATTTTTTAATTTTAAGTTGAAGTTTGAGTGTAAAATGTGTATTGGAAATTAATAGTAAAAGATGGAATTAGGAGGCGGATGTATATCAAATTTAAAAGCCAATAATTTCTTAGGCTTCATAGATCTCAAATATGTAAATTTTACACATTTTCTATAGTATTTACACATCTTACACATTTTTATACTATTTTTACACATCTTACACATTTTTCTCCTAGTTTACACATTTTCTTACACACTTACACATTTTTACACATTTTACACACTAAATAAGACAAGTTTACACACAAATAAGACAAACTTACACATTTTCCTACACACTAAAGACAAGTTTACACACTTAGTTACACATTTTACACACTAAAGACAAGTTTACACACTTAGTTACACATTTTACACACTAAATTACTTATTTACACACTTAGTTACATAATAATAGGAATAGTATTAATATTTTTAGGGTATTGTGATAATATCATTGACGCAACTATTATTTGGTGTGGGTCTTTATTGTACACTTCATTATCTTCATCCCAGTCTCATTGGTGTCGCTTGGTTCTTATTACTTCTACATTTCATTACTGGTTCCATAGGGTATTTTCTATCGTATTATTCTATTATTATATAGTTAATAGTAGTTACACGGTGTTAAATTAGTTAATAGTAGTGTTATTAAGGAGTTAATTGATTTTATAGATTAGTATCAACGTTGACAAGGAATTTTGTATTATATTTGATGTATTTGATATTATTTGTCTTTTCATTAGTTGTCGTCTCAATGGTCGCACTTGACATGGCCGAACTCGTACACTTCTTTCCCAAAGCTCCTGAAATACATGTACAAACACTTTTTACACTATTAACACATTATTTACACTAATTAACACTATTTTTACCGTATTTACTTAGTTAATAATTAATTTGATTGTTTAGAACCTATCGTTATTGGGTTTGACGGGACCATTTGTAACCAAGTTTAAGATGCCAAATTCGTCAGTATTATTCCCATTTAACTTTTTTAAACTTCCAAATGATACCACTGGAGTTTTACCGCAGTTGCCACACCCGGACGCCTTAGTCGTCACCAAGTTCACCATGACCAATATTGATCCACACAATCATAAACATTGTAATACAAAGTTTAATAATGTGGGATTGAGTCAGAGATTGGGTAATGAAAAATTGGATGAGAGATTTGATGATGATTTGAGTGATGTGTTGGGTAATCTTGATGGTTCAGATGAGTTAAATAATTTAAGAAATGCATTAAAACAAAGAATTGACAATAATACAGTAGATAACACCGGTAGTAATAGTAAGAGTAGTACGGGTAATTATAATGCTTATGATAATCCTGATGGTAAAGTTAATACTAACTCCGATAACACCGTAAATAGTACTGATAACACTAATAGTAGTACTAATAGTAGTGTAAATAGTAGTAATAATAGTACTAATAGTGTAAAAAATAAGAATGATAATTTTTATGATCATTTACCGTTTATGCCTCATCCTGGTGAAACGGAGGGTGAGTCTGAAGAAGTATCAAAAGACGAATTCCCACCAGAAACTAACGATTTAACACCTGAAGGGAAATCTGAAGTCGTCGTATTATACAAATTACAAAAACGATGTAATAAACTACACAGTTACCACTCACTACTCAATTATCACATACTATAGTTATACATGTACTATAGTTATACTATAAATATATTATAGTTATATATTATGATGGTATAATTAATTTGTAGCATTTAAATTTGCTGCATCGGCTGTGATAACATTGTTTGTGATGTTTTATTTGTATTCATTCTGGGTTGCATTGTCGTTTGGAATTGGCAAGTGTTCACCAATGCATGAATTCTCCTCAAAACCCGATCAATTCCCACCATTAATCGATTAAATCTCTTCTTACTATTATTTATACCACTAACTATACTATATTACTATACACTGTATATACTTAGTACTATACTCTATATACTATACTATATATATATATATTATACTATAGTGTATATACATAAGTGTATAATAGTATATAGTATATATAGTATAGTAAGTATAATATATATGTAATAGTTATAGTAATAATAGTATAATAACACCTATTAGTGTCTCCTTAGTGAGTAGAATAAGGAAATATTACTGTTAACATGTTATTTCGAGATATTAAGAAGATATGTTTATTTACACTACACCGTGTCTGGGTTTAATGTACATACTTCTCATGACCATAATTTACTATTGTAAAATAGTTATTAGATCCACTTTCAATTGTATTTACTATTAAAATAGTATACACATTGATAAATTATCTATTATATAATCCCAGTAATACTTTCCTAACTACACTATTACCATCCCAATACTAATTTATAACTATTGTAAAGTGATAAAGTAAAAATTAGAAAGTTTTATGTGAGATAGTTGAGTGGATTTTTCTTTTTCGCTTGTACCATTGCTATACCTTCCACAAAGTCTTCATGATCCAACTCCGTTGCTCCTCTTCTCAATGCTACCATTCCAGCCTCTATACATACGGCCTAACACAATTATATACTAATATACTCATAATATAACTAAGTTAATAGTATTAATTAGTTAATAGTATTAATTAGTTAACACTATTAATAAGTTAATTGTGTAGTAATGTGTAAATAAGTTGATAGTGTTGCAAAATACTTTAAGTTGTGCTCCGTTGAAGTTTTCAGTGGATCTTGACAGTTCCATGTAATTTGTATCCTTGTGCACATTCATCTTTCTCGAATGTATTTGCAATATATGCGCTCTAGCCTCTGTAATACACATTTCTCTAACACTATCTAACTCTAACACTATTTAACACTACTTAACAGTATTTAACAGTATAATATACACATGTACAGTAGTTAACAGTATAGTAGTAAGATAAATGTGTAAAATTTACCCCTAACGGGTTAAATAGTACCTTCATTGGGATGTGGAAGTTCGATTTTACGATCTAGTCTCCCGGACCTTAAAAGTGCTGGATCAAGCGTATATGGTCGATTAGTTGCTGCTATGACTTTAACTTTATCATCAGTACTGAATCCGTCAAGCTGATTCAACAACTCCAACATCGTCCTCTGCACCTCACGATCACCACTCAACTCACTGTCAAATCTTTTCGTACCAATTGCATCTATCTCATCTAATCAACGGATTACCACATAATTATAAGGTTTTACACATAATTACACATTTTTACAAGGTTTTACACTTTTTTAGACATTTCCAAGGGTGTTCACAGTGTTCACAGAAGTTGACAGTGTCCCCAGGATTATTAGGGTAATTAGGGTTTAAGAGTATATAACTATATAGAAAGTAAATACCTATAAAAATGATAGTGGGAGCTTTTTCTTTGGCTAGATTGAAGGCGTCTCGGACCATTTTAGCACCGTCACCAATGAACATTTGCACCAACTGAGGACCAGCCAGCTTCAAAAACGTGGCTTTCGTCTGTATCACAGGGTTAAATCAACTGTATTTATTAATACCAATGGTAATAGTATGAGTAATAGTGTTAATTGTGGAAATACTGTTAAAAATAGTGTTAAGAATTTACCTGAGCAGCACAAGCTCTGGCTAGAAGAGTTTTACCGGTTCCAGGTGGTCCATGCATTAATATTCCTAAATAGTAACAAATAAGATCAATTAATCTGGTTTAGTGTTAAATGTGTAAAAAATTACCTTTGGGCGGTTTTATTCCTATTTTCTCAAACTTCTCCTTATGCGTTATTGGTAACACTATTACACACTATTAATCTCTTAAATACTAACTATTGTAAGTGTGTAAGTGTGTAAAATGTGTAAAGTGTGTAAGTGTGTGTAAGTTTGTCTTATTTAGTGTGTAGGTGTGTGTAAGTTTGTCTTATTTAGTGTGTAAAGTGTGTAAGTTTGTCTTATTTAGTGTGTAAATAACTACTGTAAATGTGTAAACTACTCTAGATGTGTAAAGAATGTGTAAGAAATGTGTAAAAATAATATAATGATTACCAATGGCTTCAATAAGTTCTTGAATTTGTTTGTCGAGACCTCCGATGTCGGAATAGTCTTCGGTTGGCTTTTCGCAGACTTCCATGGCCTTGACGCGGTTGTCATACTCCGGAGGTAACTTGTCCAACACCAAGTAACTGTCCTTATTCACGCCCACCAACTCACCAGGCTTCAATTCAGTATGTGGTATTAATCCAATCACAGGTAAATATATTGTCTAATCAACAATTAGTGTGTAAAATATTACTGTAGGTGTGTAAATAATGTGTAGAAGTGTGTAAATAACTACCGTAGGTGTGTAAGAAGTGTGTAAATAAGTATTTTAGTGTGTAAATGTGTAAACTAGTGTGTAAAATAAGTAATTGTGTGTGTAAAATGTGTAAACTAGTGTGTAGGTGTGTAACTAACTAGGAAGATAGTGTGTAAGTGTGTAAGAAATGTGTAAGCTTAGTTATTTAGTGTGTAAAATACTATGAGAATGTGTAAGAAATGTGTAAGCTTAGTTATTTAGTGTGTAAGTGTGTAAATACTACGAGAATGTGTAAGAATGTGTAAAAAATGTGTAAGTTTGTCTTATTTAGTGTGTAAAATGTGTAAAAATGTGTAAACTAGGTAAAAAATGTGTAGTGAAACTTGTCTGGTTGAGGTTTTGATGACGAGTGATTTTCCTTTAGGTTTCGCTTCGATGTTCTGTGCTGATCCATACTCCTCTTCATATTCCTCATCCATATCCAATAACTACACAATTAATCAACTAACCACACAATAATTAACACAATTATACACTAAAGTATACAATTATATATAAAAATATAAACTCGTAACAACTATTTAGATAGTGTTTTACAACAAAATTATTGTGTTGTCACGAGTAAACATGATATGGTAACTAAATAAATTAGATGAAGAGTTACTTCAACGACATTGGCGACGAGGTATGGCAATTGTTTGTTTAATTGAATTTTTTCTAAATTGTCCTTGATGCGTTCTTGGACCATTTTCTGCTGCGATTTGAGCCTCGTGTGCTCACTCTTGAGAATCTTCACCTCAGCGTCGATCATATTAATCCGCGCCCTCACGTCCGCGTCACTTAACACACAAACCTCCGACAAATCTATCGAATCCTCGGAATTACTCATTTTTAACCAGAATTTGACGGAATTCCAGAAATTCACAAAAAAATCAATTTATTCCACAAATCCAACAATTTCATCCAATTTCATAATTTAAATTACGTTAACTAATTTTCTGGAATCTTAAATTAAATTATTACTAATGACACTAACAAGTTAATTCCAGGCACTATAATTCTTTTTCTACACATTTTTCAAATATAACCATACAATTTATGTTAAATTATTATTTAATTTGTTAAAATTGTTATTTTTATTATTTTTATGGAATTTTAAGGAATTTTCAATTTTTCTGAAATTCAACCAAAACCATCAAATTTAACACTAAAATTACAAAATTTCGCTATCTCCACTCTTTTACCATGAGATGACTCTAAACGCTGAGGAATCATCTCCTAATTAATGAAGAATCATCTCCTAATTAATGCCCAGTTAACCCCTAAAACCTCTAAAATTCTCCTAAAATACCCCTAAAATTCCCCTATAATACACTTAAATAATGAGATAAACTCTGTAAAAATGGATTCGATGTGTGATTCGTTGGATTGGATTCGTTGTATGAATCAGCGTTTGAAATCTCCTGGGAGTTACATTTCCACTCGTTTGGAATCTGTTTCTTTAGAACAGCTCCAGCGTGAGTTCTCATCACTTTTACTCACAAGTCAATCTCATGGGTCTACTTTACTGTCGACAGCTTTTTCCAGTGCCACTGGACACAATGATAATCTCAAGAAGATTATCATGTCCATGTGGCCTCTGAAGGACAAAGTTACTTCCTCCTACGATTCCTTAAAGCTCATCAGAGATGAGAATCGGGAAATTTTAGCCTCAGTTAGCTCCCTGTTGCACAAGTTAACAGTGGTACAAAATAGTAAAATCGCTTTAACCAAGTTGATTCAAGCTAAAAAGTTATTTCACACATTATCTACAGAGTTATTACACACTTTCCAATTACTCAATACAACTCATAGTATTAACCCTATTGAGACTGTTAACGGAGTTACTAGTAGTGTGGTTAGTATGATAGAATTGTTGACTAAGAATATGTATAGAATGAATAGTATGATAAATAATATTGAAGGTTGTAACTTGGAGTCGAGTTGGTTAGTATTACAATTTGCACCTAAAGAATTAGATCGAGTGATGGTATTGGTTAAGGAATTTAAAGAATATGACAAGAAGTTGGGTGAACTAATGTCAAATTCCGTAACAACCAGTTATCAAAGTTGTTTACAATACATTATTCAACATTTTAATATTACAGGTAATTTTCTATACTAATTTATTTATGGTACTATTTATATAGTTTGGTTAGGTATTACTAAGGGTGTTGACCTGGTCATGTTAAGTAGTTATAATAGTACTATTTACACTATTTATATAGTTAATACTAGTATTTATATGTTAAAAAGGGTAAAATTAGTTGATTTGGGTGGAAATTTGGGATTTTAATTTTTTTGGAAATTTGGTCAATTTATGTCCCAGGATCCAAAAGTGACTTTAGGGTCCCAAAAAAATAATTTTTCCAAAAATTTTAATTTT
>JAJHPJ010000158.1:0-14629 GCA_026724395.1 Theileria sp. buffalo | reverse complement strand
TTCAAATTTGAGATAAAATTCTTGAAAATATTAAGCTTCTGAAGCAGATAATACCGTTCACACTTAACGAAAGATGAGACAGCGGACAGTGTAAAGTTAAAACAACAAAGCTTAGTTTCAATGTTGGACAAGAACTTGCAAAGCCCTTGAATAGAGCCGTACGGTAACATTAAACCAAAATTATCCTTAAAAAGGTCAAGTAAAATCCCACTAACCAGTGATGTGGATGAACTTAATGTTGCCTCATGTATTAACAAGTCTGCATCATTTGCTATTTTCTTCATCTTGCTACTCTCTGAAGTATCTTGGCATATGGCAATTTTCTTAACCTTTTGGCTTCTTTGAGGTGACAAATCCATCTCAAGATCTTCTCCGGATTTAATTTTATTATTTCTTTTATTTGATTTTACTTTTTGCTGTATCACGTATCCCACAGTTGGCATGGTGTGTTCCAAACCAGCAGCCAAAACCTCAATATCATTATCTTCATAAACCTTATAATAACCATCTTTATTTATATATATATCTCCAACCACATTTGATCCACCATTCACATCATTATTGTTAACAGAGTTTGAAATGTTAGTATTAACATTAGAAACTGGGTTAAGAGTGTTAAGAGTAGGGGGTTGAGTGGGAATAAGCTCATGTACTACAAAAAGGTTATGATTATTTGACATTGCTGAGGTGTTTTGATGTATTGAGTTAATGAGTTTCCTGGAACCAGGTGGGCCATAAATTTCCAATGGCTTCTCTCGTTCCCTAAGGTACAGAAATGAAAACACGCCATAACAATGATCGCCATGTAAATGTGTTAAGAATATACGATCAACATTCAAAGGGTCTAGTCCTATACTTTCAAGTCCATTTTTAGTACCCTCACCACAATCAAATAACCATATCTTACTATTGGCTAAATTTCTTCTATATGTTGTTCTGGGTTTAACATTTTGATCTGGAGAGTTCGTATTATTTTTAGCCTTGTTATTTGACTGGTATGGATCCGAAATCCTTTGAAATGCCATGGTAGAAGTTAGTCTCGTAGATGTTGGTTGCCTCGATCCGGAGCCTACGAAGTGGATAATCCAATCGCCGTTATTGTTAAATTTGTAAAGTTCCTTCCTCCCGACTTCATGAACATTCTTTAAGCTTTGAGGTGAAATGTACGAGTGACTTAAATGCTTTAACAAATACCTCAAGTCAATCTTCTCAAATTTCATTACTTCTTCATTCTTTCGTTTTTCTTTCTCTATATTATCCCCAATTTCTAATTCATTAAGTTGACTATCTATGGAGTTGTCAGGTTTAGAAAGTTTAACAAATGATTTAACCGTACTTAACATTCTCATAACTCCTTTTTTAAACCTGATAAATGAATATTTAAGTGATAAAAATCTTTGCTTAGCTGGGTTTATTATGCCGTAATGTATGTAGTCTGATAGAATTGGGTCAGAGATCTTCTTCAATATAGAAAAGAACTTATTTTTTAAACAGTGGAAATTAGTCATTCGTGCTCTATAGATATCAAACTCGCCCAGTTCTACTGTATCCTTAATCTTATTGTACACATAGTGTGTTGAGTATAACAGTTTTGACCTTTCGCCAAATAGTTCTGATAACGAATCATCATCGGTGTTTGTAATAGTTTCAACTATGGAATTAAACTGTTCCTTCACTGTTTGATCGATTTTCTCAATTAGTTTCCTGAATCGTACGAATTGGTCTGAGGTCCAATTACACTCCCTAATTCCATCACGCGCTTGAGAATGCCATACATTCCAGTGTAACAGGTGAACAAAGCTCTTAATCTCTTCCAACAGGCCTTGTCTAGCTAGATAAGCTTCAGAAGACTTAACATAGTTCTGGAGTCGAGTGTAAATTGTATCCTTAGAACGTCTTTTTAAAAGCTTATCAGAGGGACTTATCACCTGCTCCTTCTTATCAACTGTTTTTCTAAATACTGAGAAATCATCTGATAGAAAATTCAGGTTCTTATCTCCTGCAAACTCAAACACACCTTTCACGTTCTCATTGTAAACTATCAACTCATCCAACAAAGACTCCTTATCCAATATTTCATGCCTTATAGGACTACTTTTTATTGATCCTTTATCAACTATAGACTTTAATACTGCACTTGTTGATCCACCTGGTGGATCTGTAGGATTAGGACCAGAATCCGTCAGGTTTAAGGGCGGTTTATGAGATTCTACCAGGATTCTTCCATCTTGTGAGTGAATAACTTGAGGTTTATAAGAATTTACATCATTTAATCTAATTTTATGCGATTTATTTTTCAAAAAGTCGACTTGATTTGTGTTGTTGTACAGGTTATAATTTGAAACGAAACAAGAGATATTTGAAGGCCTTCTATGCGATAAATGTCCAGAAATTGTTAAACACCTTTTTAAATTAGAAATAATGGAGAAATGTATCAGAAATATTAAAATATTTTTCATATGTATACTTCAAATTTAAGTAAAAATTTCAGTATAATCTACACATCTTAGTAAAATAACAAGAATTAAAATTTTTTATTAATTTACATCTCAAATATATATAATTTAACAATTAAACTGGATTTTATCTTACACAATAATAGTTATGGTGTAAAGAAGTATTCATATTAAATTAGTTTAACTACTCCATATTTTACAATTAGGCCCAAAACGCCGCAAAATATCTGAAATCCAATCAGAACTAATGACAATTTTTCCTCCTCCATAGGCCCGAAAATCTACACATTAAATTAGCACTTGAACATACCAATAAAAACAAGTTAAGTAATGTTAAATTCCTTGAATTCTCTAATTTTTTCGTCCTTCCATTAAATCTAATTCAGAATCAACCCAATTATACATGTTATTTTTTAAAATTTGGTAAAGTTTGTTAGACAGTACCTTGGAACTCTATGCCTTGGACACGGTATGAATCCTAACAACTAAAGGCCATTAATTATACTTTTATTACCTGTGGAATTGATAGGAAAAAGTTAATTAGCTGAGGAAGAAAGATAAATGGTGCCATTTCACACACATTACTCATTATTAATACAACAGAAAAAAACGTTCCCTAACCAAAATTAACTCCAATTTAAACGGAAATTTACAATATTTATCTAATTTCTTACCGAGAATAGAGTATAAACATTCCCTACAAATAACTTTGCTGGGTACCAGTTGAAGCAAATCAATGCTATATTTATTGCGATAAAAGGCATTGTGAGGTATAGTACATAGATTTTCTGAATAATTCCATTTACTATTTAATCAAACCTTTTCCAAATTTACTCCAAATTCTCCATACTTTAAACTGGAACTCTTGTATATATCCTAGTCACAACTATTAATAATTGTATTTACCAGCGAATTTGAGATTAAAACGAAAAGCGCCATAACCAAAGACTGTCCCAACTCCAGTCCATTAATCCCTGTACAAAAATATACAAATAAAAGGTACCTGCATATATGTTTATAGAATTGGCACAAAACACTGTTAAAATTGCGATACAAAAACAATTGAATATTTTAACGTATGGTCCAGTGTTAATGGGTTTTGGTAAGTATTCTAATAGGTCAATTTTTGTTCCACAGTAAGCCAAACAAAGTGGCAAAGATGCTACAACAGATTTATTTCTATATTTCATACCTAACACGGGGCCTAAGATCTTACTAAACCAGTTAAGCAATAACACGTCATCTATTAATCCCTAATACTTGTAAATTACTCTATTAAATACCAGCAAAGTCATTAATACTATAGAGGCAAGTCCCGGATTTACCTTAAAGCACTAAATATTATTAAATATATGAAATACTTTTCCACATTTATCTCCAAGCAATAGTTGAACAAAAATCATCGAAAAAATGTATAAAACACAGCCTACTAATGCTCCTGGTTCAGGAACCTTTTCATTCGTCTCATTGTTAAGATTATTACTAACCAGTCCTATACATTAATTAGTGTGTAAGAGCTTAGATACCTCTCAGTTTCAAGAGTTTTATTAGAAAAAACGTCCCAAAATAAGTCAAAAATGCTAATACTACAACAAACAACTGAAAATAAACAAAGTAATGAAAAATATACGAATGATTCTTTAGTGAATAACTTGAAATAAAACAAGAAAAGCCAAAAATTATCGGAAATAAGGAAAAAAAGTTTAAAGAAGGCTCACAAACTGAGGAAAACCTTCCTCGTAACTTACTTAACATCAATACAAAATCCAGACCAAACACACTAATATTATATCAAAGCAAGAATATTCATGAGATAATACACTTGTCCAAATATCATTTTAAACTTATAATAGAATAAAATATTAGGAATTATAAGTAAAAAGTGTAAAAGCATTAGAAATCATTATAATTATTATTTGTGTGTAAATTATTATACATAAAAATAATTAAAAATAAATTAAATGAGAGGAATCTTAGAAACAACATTTATGTGTAAAATTATCTAATATTAAGTGAAGTTTCATAATTTTGTAAAAAAATTACAGAATTAAATCAAAATTTTAAAAAATATGAAATTAAAAGAATTTCTGAGTAGCTTTCGAGATATAAATTCTAAAATTAAAAAAATGTGTAAAATGAGAATTTGGTTAAAAATCAAGAGTATAGAATAAAAATTACAAACTTTAAACTTATTTTCCAGTTGACTCTTTAATACAAATTAATAAAAACTAGTTAAATGTGATATTGGTGTTATTTATGGATAAATAATTAGAATTTGGTAGTGGGGTTTGACACGTGATTTAATCGATTTCATTATAAGCTATTGTTTTATTATTTATTTGATTGATAATAATTAAACTTCAACTATGGTTAAAAATGAGGCGGACTCGCCTGGCTTCTATTCTGTTCCGATTCCTGGCACTGAGGAAGAAGGTTTTAATGAATTTTTCACATTTTTGTAGGTTTTAGTCCTATTTACAGACATCCTAAACACGAAAAAGTCTTAGGTGCATCAGACTTTGGTGATTTCAAGACATCGTAAGTCATTTTTCTTCATTTTTGTGACTCAGTTGGGATCTTTTCCAATTTGGTATGAAAAGAAACCCGAACGCTGAATGCGTAGGGAAACGGAAACGTCTTCCTGACGGGAAATTAGGCGATTTTGAGTTTAATACATATTCAGAAGTAAGTTTAAGGTTTAACAAAATCTGTAGTTCTTCGAAACCACCAAGGTCGTGGGCAGTTCCCTCGTTCATCATAACCTAGCGAAGGAGCAAAGAGTAACTCAAGCTTCCTTTAATACAACTTGTAAATTAGTTGGGCTATTTCTCCCAAGCTGTGAAGAGTGGCTGCTTTTAGAACAAGCATGCTACGGTTACGGTTATACACTAGTTCCAATTTATACCACACTAGGAACTGAATCTATTCTTTTTGTCCTATCAAACACAGGTTTTTATATAAATTAATAATTCCTTTAGGGCTTGAATTGTTATTTTCCACCGAGGAAAATACGGAAAAACTTTTTGAAGTACTTTCCTTGTCAAAAACCAAGTTACCACTAAAGCATTTAGTACTTGTCAACTCAACCTCAGTTAGCGAAAAACTATTAAATAATCCTTATGGCCTCAAGTTTATGCTCTGGTCGGATTTTTTACAAAAGGTATTTTTATTCCCCTTTTATACCAATCTTTCATTATTTATACCAATCTTTATACCCATTTTAATACTAGTTAAATTATTTGTTTACACCTAATTAACAATAATTAGGGGAAGGAAAATGAGTTGGAGCCATCACCTGGTGATCCTGAATCACTTAATATAATTTCCTATACTTCTGGAACTACGGGATCCCCTAAGGGTGTTATGATCACTCACAAGAATTTCATTGATACTGTGTTGGTGACTGTCGAGGGAGGTAACTGTTTTACTTTTCAGTGATTAAAATTAATTTAGTGTGTAGACCCATGGGCATGGATGAACATCACTTCAGATGTCACCTCAGCTACTTACCAATGGCGCACATGTTCGAAAAGGACTTTGTCAATGCAATTTTCTATTTTGGAGGCAAAATTGGGATTTATTCGGGGGTAACTCGTTAGATTTTAACAAATTTGCAGGACGTTAAGCTTATAATGGACGATCTCCAAACCCTCAAACCAACACTGTTCATCAGTGTTCCACGGCTCTTTCAAAGAATCCACGACAAGATCCTCTCTGGAGTCCAGACTAAATCAGCAATTGCACGTCATCTCTTCTTTCGAGGACTTGAATCTAAAATCAATCGAATTAGAAATCAAGGAGTTTATACACACAGATTCTATGATAAAGTATTCATTATCTTAGTTATATCAATTTTAACATATAGTACATGGGTTTTATTTATTTATACAAAATACAATATAATACATGAAATTATTGTATAATTGGGTTTAGTTGATATTTGACAAGGTAAATAAATTGATGGGAGGGAATTTGAAGTGGTTGTTTGTTGGTTCATCGTGTTTGAGTGAGTTGGTAATTGATAGGGTTAGAGCGATGGTGGGAAGGCCTCTGTTTTGGGGTTATGGACTAACTGAATGTTGCGCAGGAGGTTTTGTGCAGAACTTTCATGATCGGAACCCTTTGAACCTGGGAGGACCAGCACCAAGTTTCCAGTTCAGAATAAGGTCAATCCCTGAGCTAAACTACTTTGTGGACAGGAAACCCATAAGAGGAGAACTTCTTATGAAGGGGACGAATATATCAGTGGGATACTTCAAGATGGAGGAGATGACCAAAGAAGTATTTAAAGACGGCTGGTTATACACTGGTGACGTTGTTGAGCTCATGGACAACGGCAGTGTTAAGGTGATTGACCGCATCAAGCAGGTCTTTAAACTTTCCCAGGGCGAGTACGTAGCGCCTGAGTTCGTGGAATCCGCACTCAACTCTTGCATTTACATCGCACAGTCCTACGTCGTCGGAAACTCAGACGAGAATTACCCAGTGGCAGTGGTCGTCCCCGACGAAGACGCACTCCAAACCTGGAAAAAAACACACGGACTCACAACTGAAACATTCACCCAACTCTGCAAAAATCCATTACTCAAAAAGTTTTTATTCAACGTACTTTTTAAACAATTTTCTATTCCATACAATTAATTATATATAGTTATTTTTCTATACAATTAATTATACATAGTTAATATTATTATATATAATAATTGATAGGAATTGGAGAGTGTGATGACAAAGTCGAATGTGAAGGGTTATAACAGAGTGAAGGAGATTTATATCCATGATGAGTTGTTTTCAGTGGAGAATAATCTACTAACAGTAACCTTCAAACTCAAGAGAAACTTCTTGAGGCAGAGATTCGAAAATGAGATCACGGGAATGTACGCGGCACTCAGAAACTCAGATCCAAAATGATATCAATAAAATCAACTTGTAATTACCGAAAATGGCCTAATGTAATCTTCTACATCACATGTGTATTAACCATCACTTTATAATTTTTGTAAAATATTTATTTAAACTTGTAATGTAGAAATATTATTAAATAAATGCATCTGAATTCTACTCCTAAAAGAAGAAGATTAAACCCGGGAGAGCCCGGAATCCAGTCAAGACTGTCAATTCCTCCAGGTGAGAAAATTCTTCCATATCCAAGAGTTAAATATAAACAAAAACTCAATTTAATTATTTTTTATGTCAGAATTCGAAAATACATCCGGGAAAATCATCAAAGTCACGCTATTCAACTTTCTGAACCATGCACATCTGACTTTTAGCTGCTCGCCGTATCTTAACTTAATTTTTGGAAGAAATGGGCGTAAGTGATAAAATAATAAAAAATTATTCTGATTAGAGGGTAAAAGTGCAATTGTACAAGCTATAGCACTATGTTTTGGAGCAACAGGTCACTCAGTAGGCCGTGATGCAAACTTAAATCATTATATTAAAGATTATCACCTCAAAAACGGGCCTAGGTACTTTATAAATAGTTTCATATCTAATATTATACACAGTTGTGCTAAGATCGAGATACACATATCAAACAGTGGGCCAAACAGTTACGAACCTGAAGTTTACGGAGATGTTATTATACTATCAAGGTTTGTTAAAGGTGTTTAATGGTTGTTTAGAACAATTTATAAGACCGGATCTGCGTATTATTTGGCTAGTTCACTTATTAAGAAGTCACCAGTTGATCGCAAAACACTAAATCAATACCTAAGGCAGATTAAAATCAACGTATGTCCATAGAGATTCATCTAGTTATATAGTTAAAACTCTTATATTTTCAAGTTTAAAATGTTATAGATTAACAATCCTACCACTTATATGGACCAGGAGATGTGTAAATCGTTCTTTTTCCAATCAAGTTCTCATAGTTTTTACAAGTACTACAGCTCATGTGCTGGACTAGATGTAAGTAAATTACTTATAATAATTGATTAGAAAATGGAAGAGAAGATTAACTCTGAGAAAAAGAATTTGGAGGACTGTAAGGCAGAGTTGAGGATAAGAAAAAAGGTTTTGGAGCCGGATAAGCAGAAGTTGGAACAGCTCTCGAAACAAATTGAGTCTTTTGAAGAAAAATTGAACGAGTGGAAATCAGCAAAAGAGTCTTACAAATTGGCGTTGTATAAAGAATCCGTAGAAGATTATGAGTCGGCTAAGGCGAAATATGAGCAACAAAAAGATAATAATCCAACTGAACAGATTAAAGAGAAAGAAGAATTAATTTCAGAACTGAACACACAGCTAAATCAGCTTAAAACTGAAATTAATAATCTTACAACTAGCTCCATGGAACTTAAAGATAAAATCAGAACCGCATCCGACTCAGTTTCCATGTGTGAAGATTCAATCAAAGAGTAATTTACACTCATTTATTAATATTAATTAAATTATTACTATTAATTAAATTATTACTATTAATGTATCATTAATTAATGTGTTAGGATGAAATCATCGATGATATCATTGGAATCGAACATAACTCAAGTGGAAAATGACATAAAAAAGTTCAAAACTGATGTATCAAATTAGTTAATCCATCTCAACATTTGTATATATTTTTTAGGAAAACCAGTCTGAAACGAATTCTAAAAATGAACTTGAAGAGTTGAGAAAGGTGACTACCTAGACACACATATTATTGAGTTGTATATATTAATATGTGAATAGGAACTCAAATTAATGAGTGAAGAGTATGAAAAATTGGAAGAAGATCATCAGACACTAATGTCAGAATTAACATCATATGAGGAGGCTAACAATGAAATTGATTCACAAATGGTAATTAATTCATTGATTAATTATTTTAGAAACAAATTGACGCGGATTTGGAGGAACTGAGACGTGACTATGAAACTGTTAAATCCAATGATACAAATACCTTTTTAACTTACAGATTCATGTTATACAAATACAACGTAATTTTTACATATTTTCATCTTATAAACCTTTTAAAAATGTTGTAGCCGGAACATGTTCGGGAGACAATACAGAAAATGAAATCATCAAATTTATTTGTACATGAACCCATAGGTCCAGTAGGTATCTTTCATTCTCAACATTAATTAATTATTATTTCATTGTTTAGGAATTAATTATTATTTAATTGTTTAGGAATTAATTATTATTGTAGGAGAATATTTGAGAGTTGTTCAATCAGTGCCATGGAAGGTTTTACCGATAGTTGAGAGGCATTTGAAAAAGTTTTTATTTAACTGGGTGGTTCACACAGAACAAGATCGAGTAGCATTACAGGTTTTAAACAACTATTTATCACTTATTAAACACGTGGATAATTGAGTTTAGAAAATCCTAGTTGAAAATGGCTGTGATAGTAATAATATTTACATAACAAAGACGAACTTGTTTACAAGACAAACGGATACAATAGAAAAGGCTCAGAAGGAAGTGAATGAAGTGGGATTTAACTCTGTAATTTTAAATTTTCTGGACGTCAATGAGATCCCGAAAGTACTCCTTAACATCATGATCGACTCATTTAATATTTCCAAAACAGCAATTTGTAAAGATGAGAAAGAGATGTTAAATGTCTTAAAGGACGAAAAAATGAAAATTACAGCTGCTTACACTATTAGTAATGTTGATTTTGGAAAAAGAGTTAATGGAGCATTATTCCTAACTCCAGCTTACGATAAGAACCCGTTCCATTATCGCTTCGTTAGATACTCATGTCAGGATTCCGACTCTCTATATGACCTAAAACAAAGAATCTCAGACCTTAAATCGAGAGAAAGTAGCCTTAAAAAGTATTCCAAGGAACTTCACACCCAATTGATGAATAATAAAAGGAAAATCCACTCGACAAATAATAAAATCACCGCAATTAATAACAGGAAAACACAACTTATAACTGAAAAAACGAAACTCGAGGCAGATTTGAATTCACAAATGGAACTCGACCAACTCTTAAACAATGTAATTTTTACACTACTAAGTATTTAACTAATTTTTACACTACTAAATATTTAAGTAATTTTTACACTACTAAATATTCAACTAATTATAAATTTGATAGTTGAATTTAATATTAGAATGATGGAATTGACGAGGTGACAAAGCTCAGAACGAGATATACTGAACAGTTGGACTCGCTTAAGCAGCAAATGAGTGAGTATGAAGATAAACTTGACGTTGTTATTAAGGATAAAATGTCCAATGAGACGAATATGAGGACCCTGAACAGTTCCCTCGAGTCAGTTCTTGAAAATATATCAAGCAAGAGAATGGTAATTTAACAATTTATATAAACTATTGAAATTATTAACTTAATTTTAGGAATCGAATAAGACACAGACGTTGATAAATAACTGCAAAAATGAAATAAAACAATTCTTGAGAGAAAGTATCAATTACAATAATGTTCTGAATGATTGTCTGAATAACATGAACGAAGCTGAAAAACATTTCAAGGTTAGTAAAAAATCATTAACTTCGTCTTTAGAAATGTGAAAATGACTTGAGAGAGTCTGGAATAGAATATTCAGGAGAGTTACCGCCAAAGAAATCTCAAGAGTATTTGAGAATAATGAACACTAGTCGGGAGATTTTATCCTCAATTGTTAATTCCTCAATTGGCATAGAAAATTACCTCGAAGTAAGTTTCAACCAAGTTAACTGGAGATTAGACGTTGAAAGCAAAGTATTCTGAGGCAGAGGAGTCTTTGAATGATAAGATGACCAAGTTGCTGGAAACTCAAAACAACTACTCAAGACACAAGACAAATTATGCCAGCAGATTAAAATTGTTTGATGAGTACAGATTAAGAATGGAACGACTAGTAATTTTTACACAAATTATTCATATTTTAGGCGAAAGCTGTTTTTAAAAGTACACTTGATTCTGTTTGTGGATATGACGGAAATTTAATCTTCAATGATCTCAACAGGTTATTTTACACATTCAACAATTCATCAATTTATTATATAATTAAAGAAATGGTATATAGGACATTGGATGTTCATATACATAATAAGCAGCAATCTTATGAAAAGGCACATGTAGCAAGAGATTTAAAGGTAAATCAACCTGAATAAATGTTCTTCAGACTTTAAGTGGCGGTGAACAGTCATCAATTCAGCTTTCAATGATCCACAGCCTTGCATCGGTATGTAATTAAATCTTCACAAATCTTCAGCTGTCGTACTCACCACTTCACATGTTTGACGAAATTGACGTTTACATGGATGAAAGTACAAGAATCAAAAAGTTAGTCAACCCTTACACTCATTACTTATACTAACGTATCCATAGTGTCAACGCCATTGTCGCATTTGCTAATGATAATAGAGATCGCCAATTCTTCTTGTTAACACCTCATATGGAGTTTGCAAGACATGTTTCAGGTATAATTTACTTCATTAATCCATTCTACAGAGTCACATCCACACATTACTAAACTCTTCAACGTCTCTAAATCTTAATCTCAAACTGTACTAATGTATATTACATGGATAAATTAGCATTAGGAAATTGTTTTCTTTGGTCGTCCGCGTTTTTTCGGTTCCTTCATAGGTACATGCTCCATCGATTGTCTGAAATTTACTCCCATATCCTCCATTTGACTCCTGTCGAACTCAGGATTTACAGTCTGGTAAACAGACAAGTTCATCAGCTCATCGTTCTGACCATACATTGCATTCTCTAACCCTGATGCACTGGCATATGAATCCATTTCTGACTTAACCCTGCCAAGTAACTCAGAACCAGGAAGTAAAGGAGATTCAAAGTTTCCATAAGGACAATTACAATTCAAAGAGTACACAGGGTCGTTATACACGTTCATGATCATTTCATTAAGCATTTGGTTCCTGTTTTCCTCCTGCTCAGTCTTGAACTCGTAGTTTGCATATTTGTCAGAATAAAACCCTTCACAGCTGTTTGAGTACCCAAAATCCGTATCAAATGACCTATTATAACTACTTGAAGCAGATGTTGATCCCGTTAAGTTATCGGCGTCAGCCAAGTCAATTCCTAGTTTGTCCGAGCTAATAATTGTTAAACTCAGACAAAACGTCAGTAACTTCAACTTCCCAACGAAGCCCATCGCAATAAGAGTAAACAAGTTCCTAAACTCTTCAAATTCACCATGCGTCATTTGGTTTATACTCTAAATTAATTATTAACTGTATATTACTAATGATACAAGTGGATTACTCGTGACTAAGGAATAAAGATTTAGATGTTACTCTAAGCTTGGAGGAAGTGTATTCCAGTTGATTAGGCACTAGTGGTAGAAAGGATAATAAATATTCCTCTTTGACATAGCTTAGAAATACGTATTCGCAGGTGAGTTGGAACTCAATTGCAATATCCACCCATTTGCTTGAGAAAAATCCGGCTAAAAATCATTATTAGGTAAAAAATTACATCTATCCGGAAGTAATTTATCCTTTAACTTTGTTAAAGTTATTAGAAAATTCTGAAATAAGCTACAAGCTTCTGCTAGGCACGGGTACTTGTAGTCCTCGTTGGTTTCTATGATATCTACGATTTCCCTAATTCCATTCCTCAAGGTTTTGAATTTCTGGTCATTATCAAAATCTTTCGTTGAAATGTAAACATTTTCTTTACGTGAATTCCCTTGATTTAGCAGTTCAATGTAACTCGGGTCATTCTACACACAATTATGTGAACTACACTCACCAGTAAATCCGTCACTGTATAATTAAAGAAATCATTATCTTGATAATTCGTCTCTTCACCTAACATTTTGGTATATTACTTTTATTCATTTATTTAATTTTTTACAAAGACAATATAGCTAGCTATAGTAAAATCAATGCTTAACTAGCTAGCATTTCATTACCTTTAACTCATTTTTACACACAAATTCTCAAATTAGAATCAATTTTAA
Source organism: Theileria sp. buffalo (assembly GCA_026724395.1). Classification (NCBI taxonomy): domain Eukaryota; phylum Apicomplexa; class Aconoidasida; order Piroplasmida; family Theileriidae; genus Theileria; species Theileria sp. buffalo. The sequence goes on along the minus strand of JAJHPJ010000158.1, from coordinate 1,293 downwards.
ATGCAAAATACTAATTTAAATGCGATAATCATTTGTTTTCTTGAGTTAATAGGAAATTTTAAACCTTAAACATGAATTATATTATTAATGTAATTGATTATTTCATTTTACACATTTTTACTAATTTTAAAAATAATAATTTTACTCCCCAAACATCAAAGTAACTTGACACAGCAGTGTTCATTAATATTATTACTTTGGTATGTAAAAATAAAAAAACCTCCAGGGCGGGGAATCGAACCCCGGTCACCCGCGTGACAGGCGGGGATACTCACCTCTGTACTACCCCGGATCAAAATCAATACATAATTCATGTTTAAAAGATTCACATTAACCAAATAATTGTAAATAAATTATTAATTTAATTCAAAAACTGTTATTTATACCATTAAATAATGTTTTACATTGTAATATAAAAAATATTAATATTAAAATATATGAAAAATAATTTTTAAAAAAGATTAATTTATGGATAAATTTAGCATTATATAACTATTAACTAGATGAAATAATGATAAAAAGGTTGAAATAAAGCGATTTATAAAATTGTCTACAGAATCTCTGGGTCCAAAACTCTTCCACTAGATGTATATAATCATAGAACTTCTTAGTAAAAAAATGGAAAAATTAACAATTTCCAACCATTTTATGGAATAATTTATGTTCAAATTTACATTAGTACATTACTAAGTTTAGAATCTTCTCACTTACGTTTATTCAAAATTTTAACATTTTTCTTTATAAAATAAATTTTATTTCTTTTAATTTTAATATTTTTTACAAATATTTTATTTTTATAATTTAAAAATTAAAAATTAAAAAAGCTCCAGGGCGGGGAATCGAACCCCGGTCACCCGCGTGACAGGCGGGGATACTCACCTCTGTACTACCCCGGATCAATCTCATATCATCAATTAACTATTAACTAATAATAAACTATGAAATATGAATTAATTAATGTGTAAATAAAAGATTATGAGTTTAATTTATGTCTTCCTTTGGTGTAAATCCTAAGTGATATTGTGTTAATAGTGGGTTACCTGGTATCTTCTGGGTCAAATCCTTGTTCCGCTGATCCGAAAAGTGCCCAGTCTGGAGTCTCACAAGAGTAATCCAACCCTGAAAATTCCACTCCACTAGTGACCTGTGATCATTAACAATGATTCACACTTACCAATTCATTAAATCGCTCATAATTAATCCATGTCATCCATCTACCATTCACACAATAACTAATCCATTATTATTATAATACTAGATTATAGTAGATTATAGTTGTTTATGGTGGAAAAT
>JAJHPJ010000157.1:0-14805 GCA_026724395.1 Theileria sp. buffalo | reverse complement strand
GGATCAGGAAAGTGATGAATGTGAAGTTGAGTTGGTTAATAATAATCTGATAGACCTCAATAAAATCACAAACTATTTCAACAAATTGATTTATAACACTAGCAATACACCTAATAATAGTGACTCAAATAGTAAGGAGAATTCACCTACCCCTAAGGATGATTGTACTCTTAATAATGATAAAAATATTGATAAGGATAATAATCTTGAGGGGAAAAGACTGAATGAAAAGGCTGATAAAAGAGGTAAGGAGAAGAGCTTGGAGAAGGAAGATCCTAAACAGAAAAAGAAGAAAACAAAAAGTCATTTATCGTTGAATTACGTTAAGCGGAAGAATAAGAAAAAGTCGATGGTAAAGACCTTGAAAACTAAATCGAAGTTATTTAAGGGAAATAAAATAAGAACTCTGAGAAGAATGAAGCTGATTAATAAACCGACAACACTTGAAATTGCTAAGTATTTGGTTAAACAAAAGATACTATCCAACACCACTAATAAGGGGCAAATTCGACTATTTGGAAATTATATTAATTTTAGGACAAATTGCTGTCCATCAGGGACACCAAGATCTGATAATGACTTGGTAAATGGTAAGGATCGGAATGATACAATTCAGACCAACTTTCCCCCAAACACTCTTAGTCCCGTTTCCAACCACAGCACCAATCAAAGTGTTAGCGATAGCACTACAACAAATACTAGTATTGATGGCGGTGAGAATGAGTTGACGATAAATTTGTTTAATTTGGGCTTAATATCACTTAACATGAATCAACCCTCTGATTTGTTGGAAACTGAAAGTAAGGTGGCAAGCAGTGAAGAAACATGTAGTACTAATAGTGGGAATGAGCTTGACTCGGTAATGGAAGACGCTAACAACTGTAATGCCGCCTATTCAGAACTTTTGAGAAAGTGTAATGATACCATTAATTCAAGAAATTCAAGTGCCGACAGGGTTAACTGCTCTGACAGTTCAACAAAAGCTGTTAATTCACCAATAATTAAAGATAATCAGGAATCATATGATACAACAAATCCGCCAAACTCGCCAGTATGTAACGAGAATTCAGCATATCAGCCAACAACTAAAGTGAAGGAGAACCCAGAGGAGGTTTTTAATGTGAATTATGACAACAGTATAATGAATAATATAATTGATTACCTGAATTGCAGATATTTGATGGGAATGTGGCAAGTGGAACCGTTCTCAATATTTGGAGAAGCGGTTAGAGTGTGTGTTGATTGTAACAAAAAGTGTGGACCAAAGGCAAACGTGTATGTATGTAGAGTTTTGAAGCGTCATCTATCCGGTAACTTTGATCACCCTAAAGCAACAAACGTTGAACAAATGAAGGAACTGATACTCATCTCCTTTGAACAACATATTAACTATTTACTCAGATTACTCGTTTTGAAGAATATCGTCATCGACTTTTTCATTAAACTCTCATGTCACTTCCTCACAAACAGTTCTAGTCTTACCAGTTCCTCTACTAACACTGGCGAGGATACTGATGCTACTGGTTGCACAACATTTGATAATCCTAGAGATGATGAAGTTTCAACCGATACACAACTGGCTGAAGATAATACTGAAGAAAGTAGTGAAAAAGATGAAATGTCTGACTTTTATGGTAAGGAGTTGGATATTGAATATGAAAATTTGGAGATTGACAGATTCGAAATTAGTAAGGAAGTTGAGTCTCAAGAGGGTAAAGAAATTGAAAAACACACGAGTAGAGTGAATGATGAATTAGTTGAAAGAAAACAAAGTAAACTGGTAGATAGTGGTAGGAATGATGTAAAAGAGAAATCTACAGAAAATTTGCAAAAAAATCAGATATTCTATAACATAAACGAATTTGTAAAGTGTATAACGAATAATATGAAGAGGGTGCCCCAAGGTGATATTATGTTTAACTATGAGTTATTGAAGAAAATGGGGGGATTTGAGGAGGATTTCGTACGCATAATTAACTGTGACGACTTGTTCAAGTACATTAATGACCTCTCAAGTTATATGTGCTATAACTCGGACCAGGTGCCATCGACAATACAGCAGATATTGTCGAAGGATGAACTTATGAGGTTCACACATTTCAGGAAGTACCTGATCAAGGACGTTAATTTGTTCGTAAACACAAGTTCTAACATCTCCCATAACAACAGCTCAGGAAAAAACTCCAATAAAACCCAGCGGCAGAACATCCCAGAGTATTGCTCCCAACAACCCAAGAAATCTGACTTTGAACATATCGTTAAGAGTACAAACAGTGAGCTAGAGTACTGGGATTCATATTCTCGTAGATTCTCGGATGAAGCAGATGAAGATACAGTTAAACTAAACTTAAACAACATCATCAAGTATAAAATTAAGATATTAGTTAATATTTTAATAGTAGTTAATTGTGGTTATTAGTATGGTATAATTAATACATTTATAAACAATATAATTGTGCATTTAGGTATAATAAAAGGATTTTGAAGTTGAGACCAGATGATATTCAATCTCAAGAATTCATACCAATGATAGGAATTAAACCAGGAAGGACCATCATTTATAGAAAATTCTCAGATGGTTACTATCAAGGTAATTTTTTTACTTATATTTATTTGGATATGATAAACAATACGATTTTCAGAATAAATTACATATAATACAATAATAATATAATATATGATAATATAATATAATATATAGGATTGGTGAACAAATATACGAATAGTACTACTTATTTTAAGGTCGAGTATAGTGATGGAGATGACGAGTTGATGGACCCATTTGACCTGATGAATGAGATTATATTGAACTTGAGTAATATTGAGAATATTTTACTTCAGCTCTCAAATAATGATGTTAATAACGAGGGGTATGTTCAGCAGATGGAAGTTATCACAAACTTGATTAAGAACAAGATGCAAAGTGATAAATCAAACACGGCACAAAATAAGGAAACCAATGTAGGAAATGAGGTAAATGGAGCTAGAACAAGTGAAGAGATTATCGAAGTGAAGGAAGTTGATATCAGAAACCACTCATTGTTTAAAAAAATGGCCAGTGATCTGAGGAATTATATGCTACACCAGCTAATAAACGTGGAATATATTAGTAAAAGACGTAAATGCTCCCAATAACTCATTTGACATTATATTAACTATGAAATAGCTGGTTATCAAGTAGATTGTTGTAATTGGTCACTAAGTAGATTAATATAATCTGATATTAAAGCAAATTAAACAAGTGTTAAAACAGCTAAAACAGCAAAGGCCAAAAGTTCGACATAATATAAAGTCGAAAGAGTGACAAGTGTGTACGATAAGAGAGCAACAAGCACAAAGAAAACACCTCGACCCTTTTTAACGCTAAGAAATCCCATGTAAGCTTCGACCACATTAGTGTATTTCTCCAAAAATGAATAACCATCACCAGTAGTTACAATTATCAGTAGACCGAAAAATCTAAAGAGTCATTATTAGAAGTATAAATACTGAAATAAGTGAAGGAAAGGTAGCAAACTGATACCCTTGGACTAGATTTAGTAGATAAAGCGAAGGATTCAGAATCGAAAAAACATTTAAAGCGTTTAGAAAACTCACAAAACATAGTGAGCAAGCCGATAAAAAAGATAAACTCCTTAACATGTTTTTTTCTATATAATATTCATTTTAAAATCCGAATTATATGATTAAATAAATTTATTTAGGTTAATAAATAATTGGTATATAGTAATAGATGTATAAGTCATATATAAGGTATATAAGATGTGTAAGATTAAAATTTTCAAAATACCATTTTTGGGAGGATAGTCGTAGCTCTGGTATTGATCCAAAAGCGGGGAATCGTTATCCATGTCAATTAAATTATCAAACGTCATAATATTTTCACTAAATCTAAAAATAAATGTGTGGCATGAATCTGTGTGAACATGTATCAGATGAAAATTAAATTCATTCAGGCCTTAACAAATTCAACAAATCGTTCGACAAAACTACATTATTTTCAACCCTCATCAACTTATAAAGCTCCTTCAACTCAGATTCCGTCAACGGCTCACCGTAATTCCTCATCAAGTTCTCAAATTTACTCAAAGTCATGCCGCCAGACATCTGAAAATTTTTTGTTATGATTATATAAATTAAAAATAATTAAATAAATAAATAAGTTTTAATAAAGAGGTACATTTTCGAAAGTTGCTAAAACGCCCTGTAAATACTCCCTGTTCTCACTGGAATACATTGAAACGGCGAGAAAGTCCTTAAAATTCTCAAAGTTTACAGTTTTCCCACAAGTGGCCTCAAACTCAAGTAAATCAGCCTGAGAAGGAGAAGCGCCAAGTTCACGAGCCAACACACCCGCTAAGTGAACATCCAATACTCCATTTTTAGCCCTCTTTTTAAAGCTTTCCTCCAACACATCAACCTCAATCTGTATTCAAATTAGTTTTAGCCAAAATTCTAATTTCTGACCGCAAATAAATTAATAATTGTGTAATTAATGAATAATGAGTACCAGTTCCTCAAGAGCCTCCTGAACAGTACTGTCTGACTTTGTGGAAAGTGACCTGAGTTTGGTTAATTTTTCCTGGAAGCTCGGCTGGTACTTGAAGCCAGGCATCCATAAAAAATAGTTTAGCTCGGAATCCTCTGGAGAGAGAACGAACTCCGGCTGAGGAAGGTCATTGTAACAGTCTGATAGACAGCTTTGTACTAAAGTTTTCATATTTAACTATTTACTAAAAAAATCTTCCTTTAAAACTGCTGACTGGGCCAATTTGTGCTAGTAATTAGTGTAATGTTCCACACATACGGGAGAACAGTTATAATGAAGCTAAATGCACACACAAGTTATGTGAAAAGGCTAATAAATAGTAGAGTTGAAAATTATATTAATTTCAACTTTTCTGATTTTTTAATTTCAGCCTAGTGGATATCCAGAGCACAATTGTTACATGTACCCGATCAACACTGATGCACTTTTAAATATTTTCTTAAATCCTCCAAATAATCAGTGATATGGAGAAAGTAAGCTTCTAAATTCCCAAATTAACCCTTTCTATGCTTATTAAACTCCGACTGGAAGCGACGTTTGAGTTCTGAGTTCTCGGAATCACGAACAAATGCCTGAAATAAATTGTGCAGGTAATCTACAGTTTCTCCCTTTTCCTTATAAACATTAGCTAGCCGTAAATATGCTTTACTCCATCCTGGATTTAATTTTACAGCCTAAAATTCGTATTCCAATGTTGTTTTTATAGGAATGGGTAACTATCAAAAATAATTATAATTACCTGTTTCGCATCCCATAGTGATTGTTTTAAGTTCTTCAGTTTCAGGTTTGTAAAGCTTCTGTTAGAATATAAAATTGACTTTATCTCATTAAACTCAGAATTGTATGGACATAATGATAATCCCTGAAACAATTTTTACACATTTATTAAACTCAAAATATATAATTAGTGTAAAATGTACTTTACTGTAGCAATTGGTTGCATTTGTGTAATCTTTAAGTTCCACTAACTGTTTTCCACAATCCCTAGTTTCATTTACCACGTTTTTAATCCGTTCGATTTCCTCAGGAGTTAAATCTTCACAGTCATCACGCACGTATAAACATTCAAGTTCATCTGTTAAGTAGTCAGCTTCATTATTATCAAGCTCATTTTCAGTTTTACTCTTGTGTAAGAATTCAAAAGTGTCTGATTCATTTGTGAATTCCTTCAAATACTCTGCAACTTTATCATGTCCGTTCATTACCGCCAAAATATAAGCGTTCTTGTTCTACACAATTATTTAACTCGATTTTAATGTAATATTTAACTGAAAATTCTATGCATAACTGTATTAAAATGCCTAAAATTTTAAAAATTACTTTGGAAATGATATTTGCATCAGCGCCATGCTCTATTAGAAGTTTACAGATACTCAAGTGACCTGATTCAGCTGCACAATGTAGTGAAGTCCAACCTTGAGAATCACAAATATTAGGATCTGCTCCGTTTTCTAATAATTTTTTAACAAGATCAGTGTTTCCAGCACTACTACAATAGACCAGTGGCGGTGGAATTGATTTCTTGGAATCACAGCTATCATCATCGTCTTCAGCTTCTGTAACATTTGGATCGGCGCCGTGTTCTAGTAATAAATCAATGAGGTCTGTATGGGACTTTATCACAGCTATTGACAAGGGTGTGCTAAAAGATTTACTGCATATATTTACCTAAACAGAATTACAACTTTGTATTTTATAAATTATACTAAATATTTAATAAATGTGAAACTCACATTAGCATTATTCTCTATTAATATTTTACAAATCTCAAAACTTCCAAGTTCTGTAGCCACGTGTAATGGGCTTAAACCAGATTTATTCTTATTATTTATACCACACAATCCAATTAAGAGTAATAAACAGTTTATTCGATTCTCTTGCAACGAAGAGGCGTCATCCAACTTTTGGGGATTGACGAGGTCAGTATCAAATTTATTGGTAATAATTGACCGAATGAGGTAAAATAAGGAGTTTTCTTTGTTATCATCTTCCATGTGAGCCAGGCTAGGCGAAGCTGTTAAAAGGGTATTCAGAATCTCCAGGTTACCACCGGCAGCCGCGATATGTGATACGCAACGTTGCTTGGAATCTCTAATAAATTCCAGTGTTGCGAGTTCTAAACTTGTCAAAAACACTTCATCATGTTTTTTACTGTTGCTTGTCTCTAGTTGGTCCTTCAACTCTGGAGAATCAGAGAGTAAAAGTTTATTCACACTCACTTTGAGCTCAGCCAAAGTGCCTGAAAAGCAAATCTCAAACACTTCCTTCACTAAATCACTTAGTCCTCCAATATTTTCCATTTCTTAAGATTTTTAATGATTTATACTACATTTAGATATTTTATACAATTTAATGTTGGATTCCATACAGGTGAATACTTTACAATTTAATATTTTACAGCAAAATTGTTACAATTTCATGTATAAACTACAAAAATACAATGATTAGTAATTTAATTACTGGAATCATTTAAAAAACAAAAAATTAATCACACTTTACTCACCCCTAATAATACTCTAACACTATACACATCAATCAATATACATAACACATAATTCATTTTGAGTATAAACTTAAAAGAGTAAATCTGACAACTTGTTTAAATCAGTCTTAGCCAATTTATTAATTGGATTAATACTAGAATCAATCGAGCCCTAAAATAACAAGTGATTATTCCATAACTTACATTTTGGAAAAAAGTTAACAGACGGGTTCCTACTTCTTCAAACTTTAAATCATTAAAAGTTTTAAACACTTTAAGTGATAGAATCCTAAACCACTATTAATTCGGTAATTACTAACTTTGAGTAAAGGTAACAATAATAATTCCCTCCGTAGTGTATTAGGTGATCAAAATTAGTTATACAATTCGGCGACAACAGTTGATAAACAGGATAATCATTGAATTTCTCGTTAAACATGTTAAAATCTTTAAAAATATCATCATAATTCATGTTCTTTTCAATCATGTACCAGTCATCTTCACTCTTATAAAACCTCTAATTAATATAAAATACCAATAGAATTCTATTACCTGATCAATTATTGAAAGCATCAATATCTTTGATAAATCAACTGAGTTGTACAACTTATATTCATCTCCAAAAACTGTTAATTTTTCTTTATTTATTAACAAATTATCCTTATCATATTCTTTAATATTCTTATCGATATATATTATATCATCCAAATCTAAATTGTATTAATTTAAGTTGTAATTAAAGTACAGTTTGAGTAAAACGACTCCAATAGGTGAGATGAGAATTCCGCGTAGTCAATAGCTCCACGATTTCCTAACAATTATCAAAACAATTATACTCAGCTATTATTAACATAATTTATTAAACAACATTGATAAAATGAATGAAATGGAATTATACCTGATAAGTGTTGATATTGTGTATCACTCAAAAGAGTATGTAATATATGTCCTAATTCATGGAATATAATTTCTCCGTTATATATATCAATTTTCGTGGTTTTCAAAATTTCTTCCATGTTACTCATCTTAGCATTAACATTGTGTAATGATAGTACGATAATGGATGAGGGTAGTTGTTTAATAAAGGAACCATGGTTTACAAAGTTATTTTCATGAACCAGGTTTAAAATGTACAGGCTATTCTTGTTTTTTGTGTTAATTTTCTTTGAACATCGGATTGTAAACTGGGCTGAGATGTTATGTTTGTTTAACCTCTCGAACAAATCCAAATATAAACTCGAAATGACCTTTCCGTCCTTTATTAAATCATACTTTAGGACATTCTCATCATAAAACGTTTCTATAAAATTATTGATTTAATGTAATGGTTAGTAATTGAATACCTTTAGATTCAGATGGATGAATAGTAATCTTGAACAATTTGTTTAATAAAATGTTAAAGTAAGTAATAAGTGATAACAGTGATATGTTTACGTTCCTTTCATTTCTGGACATGTTAATTAAATATTCTACATCCCAAGGATTCAATCTATCTTCAGAGATACTCATTTCTTTTTTCAATTTGTTTTCATGGATCAACTGTTTGTATTGTAATAACTGGTCAAGATCATTAAACAAAAAGGGCTAAATGGTAATAATTACTGGTTTAAAAGTACTTTTAACAACTTTGAACAATTTATTAAAAACTCGTAAACATCATTACTATTGCTCAATATACACTCCCTAAATTATGTTATCCAAATATATTATATTAAAATGGTGTAAAAGATACTGCTGAATGTAATTTAGGTAGTTATCATATCCCCGTAATGCTGATAATTCAGCCCGAATTCTATGCAACTCTTTCATCTTTTCATATAAACTCTAGACCACTTTTATACTAGTTTGAAAGATAAATGAGTAGTTTGGAACCTGATTACCGATGCGTTGTGAGAACCAAATCGACCTCCTCAAATCATGTTGATTGGAATTTCTGAAATAATCAAAATTAGCAATCCAACATACTTAAGTAAGTAGTTGTATAAATTTTCATCTTTTGGTATTTTCTCCAATGGGTCATTGTCATTAGTGTTTTGTAGTTGAAATTTAAATGTATTGCCCTCTACTATAGAAAATGCTAACATCTGTTCTTTCCTAATTAATTCCTTATACTTCATCTAATCGAAAGTTAAAATTTGATATATAAATAATATTAATAAATACTTTAGAGTCTTTTGATAAATGAACTCCTTGTTGTTCCATGGACCTTATCATATGTTTTAGTACAAAACTCTCTTCATTAGTTAATTTTCCCTTTAAATTCTCTATCAACAACTTGTAAATCTGATAAATCATTATTAAGTTTTAATGAAATTATAAGTAATTCGTTACATTTTCATTAACATTGATATTAATAATAAACTCGGAAACCATTTCTATGCACGTATTTGACATTTTACGCCATTCATCGTCAGGATGGACATGACTATACAAATAATTTTTAGAAAAGTTTTATACCGTAACAATTCACACGGATCAGCTATTGAACATAGCACGTTAGATATATCATCTATCACTTCTAAAACCCTATTATTCTCATTTTCGTGTTCTTTTTCACCCAGTTGTTCCTGGTTAGTTGTTTTTCCAGAGGAATTAATTAGATTATCAACTAACGATTGGGAATAATTAATGGAATCATTCGTTAATTTTAATAAATCTAGAGGATTTTTAACTTTTAAACCAAAATAGCCGTAATCATCTTCCTTACTATGGGTAACGAAGTTTGATCTATTAAACTTTAATGTGTTAGTATCAATTAGTTTAAAGTTTTTGTTATAGGTGTAATGATTAAGTGTAGAGAAGTTTGATATAAATTTTTGATTTTTGAAACATTTTACAAAGGTGTGTTTTTGAATATTTTTTGAAACATTGTGAAATAATATAATACGATGATTTATAAACATTGGATAAATATAATGAATACCATTTAATAGATATAATTAACAATATTTTACAAAAAAAATAAAGAATTGATCTGATTGGAATCCAAGATTCCCATAATTTCTTCTTCTTTTATTATATATTATGGTCAAATTTTATATTTTAATAATTAATTTATAAAACTTGGAAATTTTGCCATAAATAGGCATAAATTATCATATTATGATAATGAATTTATAACTGGAATATGACCCATCGGTAAGATGCTATTATGGTCATTGAATTTTATTTATTTTACACAATTTGTAATATTATGCAAATAGTCTGTTATCGAAATGTTTCATCAAATTCTTTGAATTTCTTTCCCAAAAACGGGATGCTGTACAATAATTCACAATACAATTTAACATGTCCAGTTTCGGTAGATTCTGCGACAGAAACTATATCAAAATCAAATTTTAATAAGTATAAGTTATTAAATAAAATAGAAGGAACAGAAGATTTAAAAAAACTGCCCGAAGAATTGTTGCCAGAATTGTGTAATGAGATTAGGCTTTATTTGGGTGAGGTTATTTCCAAGGTAGGAGGTCATTTTTCGGGCTCTCTAGGTGTGACTGAGCTAACTGTTGCTCTTCATTATGTATTTGACTCCCCCTTTGATAAAATTGTCTGGGATATTGGCCACCAAGCATATGTGCATAAGATTTTAACTGGGAGAAAAGATAAACTACACACAATTAAAAAAAAAGATGGTTTATCTGCATTCTGTAGACGTTATGAGAGTATTCATGATATATTTGGTGCCGGCCATTCTTCAACTTCAATATCCTCTGTGCAGGGTTTACTAGAAGGATTTTTACTACTCCAGAATAGTAACTCTAAAAATCAAATAGAAAGTGTAAGACCAAATTATATAAGTGTAATTGGAGATGGTGGAATGACTGGAGGATTGGCGTATGAGAGTTTAAATTATGCAATAAATATAAAAAGCCCAGTGATAGTTATATATAATGATAATGACCAGGTTTCATTGCCAACAGGCATGAAATCAATTGTAGGAGTTAAACCAATTGTACCATTTTTCATGGAAACCTCGTCAAATAAACCTGTTAGTCCAGTAATTGATGCTATTAACGAGTTATTTACCAATTTGAGTAAAGCTAGTGAGGAAGGAAGTGAGTATAATAATGGTCTAAATATCATTGGGCCTATAGACGGTCACAACTTAAATGATTTGTTATATCTATTCAAACTTATAAAATTTTCTAATAAATTCCCTGATAGAACTATCAAGATCATGAATAGGGAAATACATGGACCCTTAGTGATACATATTAAGACAATTAAGGGTTATTGTTGTCCCGAAGCCTTAAATCAACTAGATAAAATGCACGCAATTAAACCGAATACTAATCTTACTATTGTAAATCCCTCTATAACCCCTGGCTGTGAATTCCCAAATGTACCTTATAACTTACAAATAGATAACATTGCAGTTCAGAACCAGCAATTACCTGATATAACGCCCACGATTCCAGAAGATATAGAAACTATAAAAGCCAAATTTGGATATAACAAATTTGACGAGGGAACATTTAGTAATGTGTTTAGTAATACTTTGATAATGATGGGAATTATGGATGAAAAGGTAGCTGGGATAACAGCAGCAATGCCGGGCGGGACTGGAATTGGAGAGTTTGGAGAATGTTTCCCAAATCGAACATTTGATGTTGGGATATGCGAACAACATGCAGTAACATTTTCAGCAGGTTTAGCTTTATCAGGAGTTAAACCTTACGTAGCAATGTACTCAACATTCCTACAACGTGCTTTGGACCAGGTGATACATGATGTGGCTATACAGAATATACCAATTAGACTCGCAATTGACCGTGCAGGATATGTTGGAGAAGATGGACTATCACATCAAGGACCCTATGACCTTAACTTCTTAAGGCCTCTAAAGAACTTTGTCATCTCAGCACCCAGTAATCAAGTTGAACTTGTTCTAGCGCTACTGTCTTCCATGAATACTGATCGGCCATATGTTGTAAGATATCCAAAGAGTAAAGTGATTGATAAAAATCTGTTAACTCAGTTTTATAGTGAAGATTTGTATGATTACGTTAAATTTTATAAGTTTTCTGAACAGAAATTTGAGAATAATTTAGAATTTGAAAATGAATTAAACGAAGTAAGAAGGTATAAAAGTAAGGTAGTAAGAAGAGGAAGAGATGTTGTAATATATGCACTGGGACCAGTATTATACAGCGTAATTGAGGCAGTTGATAAGATTGGTGGAAATTTTAATCCTACAATAGTAGATGCTCGTTTTATAAATCCATTTGACATTGAGACTTTTACCGAATTGGCTAAGGACCACAAGTACATAGTTACAGCTGAGGATAGTGTTAATGGAGCCTTAGGCCTAACTATCATTGAACACTTGCAGAAGGTTAATCAATTACACAATTTCAAGGTATTTTATTTGTTTAATGAATTTTTTAGATTAAATGTATCAATTATCCTTACGAATATGTGCATCATGCAACTATACCAGAACAAAAGGAAATTGCTAATATTGATTCTAAGGGTATTCAAAGGCAAATTGAGGAGTTTCTCAAAAACAATTAATGTCGTACATTCCTTCAATAGTTTATTTTTATAAATATATAGTGTATGGATAAAATTAGAAAGGTTGGTTAAAATTGGAGACGCTAAGCCTTCCAGTATATAGGTCAAGATCATATTTTAAAACGTCTAAAAAAATAAATTAACCACTAACAGTGGACAGGAATACCTTGATCAGTTTTTTCAAATTCTGGAACAACACATTTGTCATTGTAAATGTCGTGAAACTCCTCAAACCACCCACTTTTCAGATCGTTCACCTTAAAGTCTTCACTTTGATACATATTATCAAAAGATAGTAATTTATCCCTTAGATTGATTGCTAAAAACTAGATTTAGTGTTATTAGGATGGTACCGTTTTTATAATCTGGGTTTTCTAAGTGATCTTTCGGAATATCAGTGGAATCAACTGGATAAACGTAACTGTTGCAATCAATGCAAGGCCCTTCCTTCTCAAGATTACAACACAAACGGCCACAATTCATACAGTTACTAAACACACCATGAGTGGTACCTCCACAATCACATCTCTTTCTTTCAACTACAGATTCTTAAATAATATATATAGGAAATATAGTTAATAGTATTCTGTTAGTATTGTATTATTATAAATAGTAGGATAGTAATATAGTAAGATGTGTAAATTATAACCAGAATCTCTTTGCTTATTAGCAACAGGTGTAAGATCTGACTTATTCGAGGGTTGATATTTGTTCTTTTTGTCAACTTTGAAGAAAATTTGTGTAGAATCTTTGCGATAAGGTATTAAATGAGGTTTCTGGTCCTCATCCATTATAATTCAAAAATATAACGAAATATAAAATCATCTTCCATAAAAAATAATACAATAAACTAATATATAAAGTTTTGGTTAAAAGAAGAAATGAATAAACAATTTTTATTGAGTTATTTGAAAGGATAAGCAATATCAGATTCCCCATTTGATTTGGCCAATATCTCGTCGTATAACCATACAAACATCACAATAATTATATTTGTTGAACCGCTTAAGACTGAAAATAAGATCATTGTAAAATATTCTGTTTTTGACTTCTTTTAGAAAAGTTATTATAAAAGAATTTGAATTGATAAAATTCTATATACTGTAAATTATGAAAATGGCAGAAAAAGCCTGTAGTTTTGTCGAAAGCTCCTTCCATATTATTAAAGGAGCAGCTTGTACTGCCTTCTCAATCCCAACTGGTCGTTCTACTAAATCTGTTAAAAGATTGGTACTTCCTACACATTTCAGATATTAATTAAATTTGCATTTATCTACTTTTATTCCTTGTATTTGTGCAAATATTTACCTTATAGGCAAATTATAATGGGATCATGACACTATCAAAGTTAAATAACATACCATCAGAAGGTGACTATAACTTGTTCAAAAAGTTAATTGAGGATAAGGTGAGAATTCTTTGAGAAAAACTGGTTTAGATTGCTGAAAATGCAAGATTCCGTGTAATTAACGTTGATCGTACCATGGCAGAGTCACTTTACGGGGAATCAATTTACGACGATTTCTCAGTTCCAGCCTCAGTTAAAACGTACAATTTTAGATTTATAACATTAATTAATAATATATGTTGATTTTTATATAATAATTTTGTTATAGGTTAAGGTTGGTAGTGTTGGATGAATGGAATATAAACGCAAATATACATAACGTATTATATTCAACAGGTTTAATACGTGAAATCTGTATTAACAAGCTCAAATTTAAGCCTGAAACGAATACGGTAAGAACAATGAGTTAAAATCATCTTTAGTTGGATATCCATTTTAATGTTATACCCGCAAGTGAAGAGTTACTCTGTAAAGAGGAGGATATAAACAAGGTTGAGGACTGCCCGTTGAAGGAGAATGTGTTACCTCCCGGAGAAATCGAATACAACTCAGCGCAATACCTTAACATTATCGACAGCAGTAAAACTGATGTCGTAGATTATAACAAACTAACATTTCAATTTGGCTGTTCTATAATTACTAATCATATTCTTAACAGGTACTACTAACCTTGATAAGTTATATATATCTATTAAATTATACGAATATATTTGTTATATTAGGGTAAAATCACTTGTTGGAAACGTACACCCCTTTTTGAGGAGAAAGATGTTCTTTTGCCATCGTGATTTTGACAAATTACTTGATAACTATGAAAAGGGAAATAAATTTTTCATTTACACTGGTAGAGGACCGTCATCAGAGGCCTTACATCTAGGTAATTTTTCATTAAATTGATATACATATCTGAAA
>JAJHPJ010000155.1:0-12190 GCA_026724395.1 Theileria sp. buffalo | reverse complement strand
GTATCAATTATGTTAATGCGATGTAGTGGAATTTTACGATATCCACCTCTCCAGAAGCATGTAGTAGCTGCTGAGGTTATGGTTATTCCTCTTTCCCTCTCCTGAGGCATATAATCCATTACCGCCTCTCCTACAAAACTGTAATAAAGTTCAAATTACCATCATGAACTTCTCCTAACTTATATGTTACACCAGTTAAATATAATATTCGCTCTGTTGTTGTTGTTTTTCCAGCGTCAATATGCGCCATAATACCTAAAGTCCGTTAAAAATTAAGGTAAAATTGGGATTGCAAACCGATGTTGCGATATTTATCAAGTTTGACTTCGGTAATCTCAAAGGTTTTAGGAAGAGCTTGTAGTCTCTGCTGATTCCTGTCATCCTTTAAAAACGGTACAGAAGAATCCTTTAAAACAGCGGTTTTATTAATAAATCCTTGTGTATATTTATTACAGTTACTGCGATTTGTTAGATAAAGTGGAATTCTGCTAGTTAGAACATTATTTCCATAAAAAACTGTGGAAGAATTTAAAATATTACGGGAGTTTACTGAATTAACACATGTGTAAATGAGAGTTACAAAGAATAAAAGTTTAGGACAGCATTTTCGCATTTCATTTATTTATTTAAAAAATATTATACAGATCAAACAAATTTAAGTCATTAAAATTTACTTTTAGTAATCTTCCAAATATATCATTACAATTGTATATGTGGTTAACTTGGCAATTTTATTTATTTTTTACTTGATTATTATTTTACTTATAGTTTAATTATTTGTTAATTTTGGTAATGGAATTTTATATTTAATTTTAAAAACATTCATTACCAAATTCTTAATTTTGATTCCATTTTTGCTTATAAATACTTTATAATTTCACCGAATTTTAAATTATAAAATTTAATATAAATATTTAATCATGTCGATATATCAGAAGATTGCTGATATTGAGGCTGAGATGGCCAGGACTCAGAAGAACAAGGCCACTAACTTTCACTTGGGTTTACTTAAAGCCAAACTCTCCAAACTCAGAGCACAACTCATTGAAGGTAATATATAAACACTTTTAATCCCCTAATTACCCCTTAATTATCCCTTAATTACGTATTAATAACCTATTAATTACATATTAATTACATATTAATTACGTATTAGTTATTTAATATTATGATTAGGTGGAGGAAGTAAGGGTGGCGGTGCTGGTGAGGGTTTTGATGTGTCAAAGACTGGTGATGCCAGGGTTGGTTTGGTTGGATTTCCTTCAGTTGGGAAATCGACTTTACTAAACAAGTTGACTGGTACTTTTTCTGAAGTTGCTGACTATGAATTTACAACTCTCACTTGTGTTCCTGGAGTAATAAAGTACAAAGGTTCTAAGATCCAGTTACTTGATCTTCCTGGTATTATTGAAGGTGCTAAGGATGGAAAGGGTAGAGGAAAACAAGTGATAGCAGTTGCCAGGACTTGTACACTTATTCTAGTAGTTTTAGATGCCGCCAAATCCATGCATCATAAGAAATTACTCGAAAAGGAAATGGAAGGATTTGGTATCAGACTCAACAAATCACCTCCAAATATTACGTTTACACGTAAAGATAAAGGTAATAAGACCCTTTTATATATTTTCATATAGTATAAAATTACATATAATTAATATTAGGAGGAGTATCCATAACGCATACAGTACCATTAACAAATATTGATGAGGAGATGATAAAATCAATTTGTCATGAATATCGCATAAGTAACGCTTCATTTGTAATTCGCTGTGACCCGACCGTTGATGACATAATCGACGTTATTGAAGGGAATAGAATTTACATACCATGTCTCTACGTTATGAACAAGATTGATCAAATTACAATACCAGAACTTGATATTCTATCTCAAGTTCCTCATTACGTACCAATCTCAGCACATCACGAGGTATCTACAATATACAATAATATTCTTAATTATTTACTTAATAATATAAATAATAATATAGTTGATAATATGTTGTAGTGGAATTTGGATTGTTTATTGGAGTCGATTTGGAAGTATTTGGATTTGATAAGAATATATACAAAGCCAAGGGGTAAGATTCCGGATTACGAGGCGCCGGTTATACTTAAGAGGAACCACTCAAGAGTTGAAGATTTCTGTCTCAGAATACATAAATCGCTCCTTACACAGTTCAAATACGCTCTAGTTTGGGGTAAATCAGCTAAACATAACCCTCAAAAGGTCGGAAAAGATCATTTTCTCGCTGATCAAGATATTGTACAAATTGTTAAAAAATAATTTACATAATCTTCAATTTTGTAATTTAATAATCGTTTTGTGTTTATTGGTGTTTATTTTGGTGTTATGATTCTGGGATGGGGAATTGAAATCCAATAATTTTTAAAAATTATTAGTTAAAATTAAATAAATTATTAATATTTTGTTTATTTTAAAATTTGTAATGTCTTCTAATAATAATGATCCCCCAAACATCGATGTTGATGTCGTAAAGGGCTTAAGTCAACCTTCTGCTCTTTATGATGAAGTTGTACAATATATTTTATCTACCGTCGGTTGTAAATTACAAAATGAATCTACTCTAAGACTCGTATCACATTCCGCTCAAATCGCTCTCGAAAAGGTTCGATTACTCAGTTTTATTTATTTACTAATTTATTAATAAATTATTTATTTATTTACTAATTTATTAATATTTGTTTTAATTATGAATTATTTTCTGGTTTAGTTTTTTGAAGAGGCCAAGAGTGTCCAGGTGTCAAATAGGTTAAACAGAGCTGACTATGAAGATAAGATGAATGTTCTGAAACAGGACGTTAAAGAACTTGACTATCAGTCGATTTCTGAAACATTGCAAAAATATAACCCCAACTCTCATAATTATAACCTTTTCCTAGAACCAAATGAAAAATTCTAATCCCCAAAACAACACTCAATTATTAATTTACTTTACACAATACACAATAGAATATTAATCTAGGAGCCATGGGTTATCTTTAATTACACTCGGATCTCGTTCTCCATAATCCACCAACAACTCCTCACCGCTAAATTAATTATATAAAGTTGAAAATACCATTCGATATCACGTTTCGCAATGAATATGAGTCGTGGGTAATTATTACTTAACAATGTTTTCGGAACAATGTTGGCGTTTTTCCTAGAATGATTCACTAGTCGAGCTGGACCAAAGCTTATATCCTCCTCAGTAGCATCAATACCATACCTCGTACCATTATGCTTAAAAAAGAATATAAACGATCTAACCCAAAAATTAACAATTATTTTACCAATATAATACGTGGTAATAATTAGACAATGTGACTATGTAGTAATAATTAGACAATGTGACTATGTGGTAATAATTAAACAATGTGACTATGTGTTAATGGTAACTAAGTAAAAAATACCCTTTGTATTTTTTGGATTTATTGTACTTGTTATTTCGAAAATTCGCCACTTTCTCCGTTATCAACTCTCCTTTATACTCTAATACATCAATTAATAATATAAATAATTGGTTAGGTGAAAATTAGTTGATACCCATGAGGAAATCATCCTTGTGTATTTTATAGGCTGCGTAGACGCCTCGGCCTTTTTGAGGGTTAAATTTGATATGCACCGGGACGTAGAAATTCCTCTTCATACACTCATTATATACCATCGTCTTCTGTTTCTCTGTTAATACTTGCATACTCTTTCTACAACAAACATATATCATAATAATAATAATAATTAGATAATAATTATAATATTAATTAGATGGTAATAATATTGAATGGGTAATGGTAATTACCTGGTGAATCCATTATCATCAATGAGTAATTTGATGAGATCATCATCTTCGGCATGTTTGTTGATGACAATTCTGGTCATTTTCCCGCCGTTTTGGCGTTCAATTTCAAGTAATTTCTTGATCTTCTCCTCGGCATCGCGTTGGAACAGATTTTGCATAATAATAAAATTATTATCCAAATAACTCAGTGAGTTTGGTGTAATTTTGGTTTTGCCATTTCTAAACTCATTGTCTACAGTAGTCGTCCTCTTGCGTCTGTAGAGCGACTTGACCATCTCAGGGTCTAGCTCGATAATCGAAGTCTCAATATCACCTGCAAGAGCCAAATTCCAGAAAATATTCGGACAAAACTGGGCTAACTTGTTAATATTAATGTTGAGACAATCCTCCGGTAACAGTGATTTAATAAAGTCGAAACAAGATTTCAAAGTATTATCCGAATAAAGAGTTACGTAATCGTACTCAAAATGCTTTGTGTAAATGGTCGGAAACTCAATTTTCAATACTTGACCCTCGGTTAATACCATGTCACCAGATCTATACAACACATTCCCCTCATCTCTCACCTTCACCAAATTCAATAAAAACTCTCTAGACAATTTTTCATCTCCATTACCATTTTCATGTAGTTTACCATTTTCATCTCGTTTATTATGTTCATGTAGTTTACTATAAGAGTCTAGTTTGACCGGTTCATCTAGTTTGTTATGTTCTTCCTTAATTGTATTGTTGGAGAGTTTACCATTGATCATGTCATCAGGTTGATCTAGTTTTAGTGTACCGGGTTCCGGAATGTAGACTGTGTAATTCTTCTTAATTACAGATTCTGATCTATAATTAGCTACGGAATCAGGGCAACTTGAACCTTTATTTGATCCGTCAACTCCAACCAATAACTTACACTCGTCAAACAAGTCATCTGGTAAGTTAAATTGAGTTCCATTTTGAAAAGTGGTTGAAAAAGGAGAATCGGAATTCGATGATTCCAAGTCACTTTCCTCGTCTTTTTCCTCAAAATTCTCCTCTTTCTTCAGTGACTTATTATCCAACAATTCTTCTCTATTACTATAACAATTATTAAACTAATTTATACTTAAAATTATTAAGCTAATCTATAGATAAAATTATTATACTATTGACTAATGTGTTGATAGTGTTGAAACCTGTTTGGATTAATGGAGAGATATCTTAAGTCGAAATGTGTTTTATTGGAGGGATGTACGAGTACTCTGACACGGTTTGGATCCGTTCCATCATCTTTCCCATAGAGATAACTTCTGTAAAATTCATAGTTAGAGTCGTGTTCCTCGGATACTTGCGAGTTCGAACAGTCAAATGACAGACAGTCGTTAAGGTCAGTAGAGTTCTTATTGAACGAGACCATACTCACCTCTGACATTGTCCGTTTCACCACTTTAAAGTACATACTCTTGAGGTTATATGAATATATAACCACAAAAGGAGTATAACCATCCCGAGGCTTTATCATCTTCAAACACTACAAAATAAGTAAATTAATTGTAACAATGTATAAATAGTGTGTAAAAATGTATAAATAGTGTGTAAAAATGTATAAATAGTGTGTAAAAATGTGTAAATAGTGTGTAAAAATGTATAAATAGTGTGTAAAAATGTGTAAATAGTGTGTAAAAATGTGTAAATAGTGTGTAAAAATGTGTAAATAGTGTGTAAAAATGTGTAAATAGTGTGTAAAAATGTGTAAAATTGAAGTAAATAATAATACGGAAACGTCTTGAATGATATCGATGGTGTAATCGGTGAAGACCATGTAGAGTTTTTCGGCGTTTGAGAACTCGTTACTGAGTGAGGTGAGTGATGGTATCATCATCAGACCGCTGACTTCAGAATTTTCAAGCCAGAATAACTTCAACGGTTGGTGCTCATGGACATACTTGTACGGCTCAACTCCAAACAAACTGTCGACATATGACGTGTAACTACTGTCAAGATTCTGGTCTGAATAATTATACTTTGAATCTTTCACTTGTTTCTTTGTAACATCAGGTGTGCTCACCTCTTCATAACTGATTTCTCGGGTCGTAGGTTCCCTTTTTACAGATTTGCCCTTTAGTATTTTACGGTACCTATTAGGTCTTGGTGTTAAGTTATCGCCTAATAAGTTCCCCTTTGACTCAAAATCAGTTGAGTTATCGGCTTTAGTAACAGTGTCAACTTTGTCATTTGGGGATTGAATGATTTGTACGGGGATTGGAGTACAGTTGATGGAAGATTGAGTTTGAGGTGAGGAGTGGTAGATACTGGAATTATCAGCTAAATCGTCTTTATAAGACTCGTCAGAGTCTGAGGAATAGGAATTAATATACGATGTAATGCGTGAAATTGGACGTTTCGGTCTGCCGTTGTAGGTGTAACCATTTCTCAAGAAACGGTTCTCTATGTTTTTACAAGTAAAGTTTGAGTAATAATTATCCGTATACGAGTCTCTCATTGGTAAAATTTCGGAAATCTAAAAATTTTCCAAAAAAATTAAAAATCCGTTAACAACTTGACGGCGTAAAAATAATTCAAATAGTTAATGTTAAATTTTACAATGTGTAGAAATTGTAAAAAAAATAAATATTCTATCAAGAAAAGGATGCTATGAAAACAGTGACATAAGTGGGCAGAATAAATGATATTGTATGATCACATAAATCACTAAAACTAATAATTAAAAAATGAAAAACTAATTATTTAATGTGTAAAGTATTTATTTAAAAAAACGACATCACTGATGGGGTGGTAAATAACTTGATAAAAACTTTTTAATTCCCAATAAATCAGTTATTTTAGTCATAAATATATAGTAAACATTAATTTATTAATAATAATATTCATTTGTTATGTTATAATATTACAAGAGGTTAGACATGTCTATGAGAATTATACGCAGTGACCTCGAAATTTACATAGCACAGGTCTGAATAAATACTTTGGTAAAAACCCATTCTCCGGCCTATCTTTAAAAACTATTCCATTACACATGACGGGTTTATTTTTCCTCGGATCAAACATAAACTAATAATTATTTAATCATTTACTTACTTCTGTTTTAAAATACACAAATTCATTTTTGCCACTCTCTACCGGAAATTTCCATAACAAATGACCCATCTCCTCCCACCAATTTCCTAAATCACCTCTTGAACATGTTCAGTTTGCACTTATTTGTTAAATAGTGTGTTGAAAATTACCTTTTAATCCTGTGACTGTAGTCACAGTGCCGTCATCAGTGAATTTTAAATGTTCCTTTATACCAGGTCTAGAAAAGATGAATTTATTAATAAATTTTACATATTTGAGTATTTCGGGTTATTAAATTCCAGGACCCACTTGTTTCCAACCAGTGGATAATGCGGTGATTCCTCAGGTTCCTAATAATTTTTTACCATGAACCATTAATTAAATGAACCATTAATTAAATGAAACATTAATTAAAACTTACTTTACGAAATTTGAAGAGATTTTTAAGTTTTTTAAAGATTTCTCGGATTCTCTTTTTTATATAACATTTCAACATTAAAGTCGCAAACCATATTTTCTTACCCAAAACATATTTCTCAATTTTAAGCCTTAGTGATAATAATTTACAGGCCAGTTTTGGCATCCCATTTGTATATTTCGACCCTTCATTGGAATACTGAGGGACAATTCCATAGTGTGTAATCTCACTTTCTAATGGTATAATTAACCCGAATTTATGCCTTCCATTTATCTTCTCTATCCTTCTACAATAAACAATTGATATAATTAATAATATATTTATTATCCTCATTATTATATAATAAATTTTATTTTTTTTTATAGAATCCCAATATATATACAATAGAATATACATTTACACACTATAATACATATATATACAATAGAATATACATTTACACTATAATACATTTATAATAGAATAAATAAGAGTATAAAAGTTTATTAAGAGATTTACAAGGATTTTGCGATAACTTTCAACTGCATTTGTAATCGTTTGGAAAGTGATGGGCCAAGTTGTTTGAGAAAATCCTGTCCCAGATGCTTCATCAGGTGCAAAATCTGCTTATTCAACTCCTCAGTCGAGAACTCAGTCTCGTAAATTGATATAAATATCTTCGCCAACTGACCAAGATTACTATTCTCCACACCCAATATCATTTGATTATTCTAATCAACATATTATAATAGTAATTAGTAGTGTTATAGTAGTAATATTAGTAGTATAATAGTGATAATAGCTAAATAAAGGTATCTAAATACTTTGTAACTAGGTAAATAATATAGGTAAAATAGATGTAATGTTGTTACGGTAAGAACAAGATCCATGAGTTCTTTGTGTACTCTTTTGCCTTCAGTTTCATCTTGTTTGAGTGGTAGGTGTTTGAGCCAGAGTGTGAGATAATTACTGGCGTCTGGGAGATTATTGCCTTGGTACCTGATGAGATCACCAAGTGCTGCAACTGCGTTGTCAGTTGCATTCTGCTGGTCCTTTTGAGACGACGGGAACCGCATCTTCAGAGCTGAACTCAGCTTAACAGCTGACTCATTTGCTAAATGGGCAAACTCGGGTAACTTTGATAGTCGACTCACACTGTAACACGCGTACTGCCTCACACTCGCCTCTTTACTCTCAAGGTTCTTCAGTACGTGCGGCAGGAACTTGTCCCAAAATGTGACTACGCGAGACTGCAAAAACTCGATCATGTCACCACAAAAGTATAACGCAATCGCCAAGTCATCCGGCACATTCTTCTCCAAATTCATACATAAAAATCTAAATCCCACAATTATCTTAACTATATAATAATTAACTATATGTTAACTGTGTAGTAATATTAACTATGTAGTAATTAACGATGTAATCTTAACTATTTAATTTAAACTATATAATAAAGTTGATAAGTTGGATACTGAAGACATTGAGGATGACATGTGGACATGAATTCGTCGGGATGATGTTTCATGACGACTCCGAAGATGTCAAGTAGTGAAGATCTGAAGGTTTGTTCGGCTTCTTCATCTTCTTCCAGGGTCAGGATTTCATCGGGGTCTAAATCTTTGCTGGCTCTGCATTTACGGTAAATGGCCTTGATCTTGGACGACTTCTCAATTATCAATAATAACTTATTAGTCAGAAGGTTAAGCACATTTTGGTTCAGAATTCCAGGTCCTGCACAGTCTAGACATCGGTAAAGTCCATTTGCTGACACTGAGAGAATGTCCACTGGTACTGTGTACTCAGAATCGACTTCTCGCGTCTTTTCAAGGTCTGTCAACACTGCGTTCATTATATTTAGTAATAATTCCAGTAACATTTCCTTACTGCTGTTACGCTTCTCTATTGCTATTCTCTTTGCCTCAATCATATTCGCCATCGCCGATAACGCTTTCTGCTTCAACTCTGCAGTTAACACACAGGACAACAACGGCAACACTGCCTGAGCTGTTGAAGGGATGTAATCCTCATACAATTCCTTCAACTCGTCCACTATTATCGCCACCAAACTCAACGTCTGCTCCAACTCATCCACCAATGATGTTCTCAACCCAGCACCACCATCCAATCCCATCAATAACGTTACGTCCTACACAATAATAGTATTATAATATAGTAATAGTATAATAATTAGTATAATAATTAGTATAGTAAATAGTATAGTAAATAGTATAATTAGTATAATAATACTTGATCTTGAAATGATTGTGATGATTTGGTTAGTTCTGTGAGTAGTAGTGGTACGATTTTGGGTAGGAACGGTACAAAGTTAGTTCCTAGTGCTGTACAGAGTCGTCCTAACGCTTCATTTATATATTCTCGGACTGGATCGTCACTCTCACTCGGCTGTTCCATTATCTGTATCAACGCATTCATACACTCAATCCCATCATTTCTAAACACGTCCTTACCTAAAAATTTACACCATCAACTGGTAAATTATGAATATTTATGGGTAAATAAGGGTAAAACAGGGGTAAAATAAGTATATTTAAGGGTAAATTTAGGGTAAAATATGAATATTGAAGGGTAAATTTAACCCGTATAAACATAACCAAATCACTTAATAACCAACTAAATACATTACCAATTCACTTAATAACTAACTAAATAACTAAATAACTAACTTAACAACTGTGTAATGTATACCTATGGACATCCCGATGATTGAAATACATTCGATGGCTTTCCCGCGACATGTTCTTTCATCTGTGGAAGTGCACTTGGTAATAATTTCCTTCATCAATGGAATTATTGTATTGTAATATTTAATGAAATGCTCTTCAAGCACGCCTGCGGTAACTGCCAGTGACGTCACTGCCTGCTCAGTCACGGATCTGCCGGTGTTGGCACTGATTTTACTCAGTAATCTTTGTACGACTAAATCTCCAAAGGGTAACAAATGCTCCTTTTGCACTTCCTCGGCAAAGTTTATAAAGGCAGAAAGTGCGTGAGATTGCACTCTGGGACTCGGGTCCTCAAACGCCTTAATCAGCGGCGGTAAAACCTCCTCATGGAAATTCAATTGTACGTACGGCTGATGATCTAACGCTATTTGTCCAATGGTCTGACACACAGCGAATCTTATTCTGTAGTCTGGATCAGTCAGCTTCTCCAGCATGATCCCGATGATTGACGAGAGTCTGTCAATTTCGTCGTCAGTTAGAAATTCTACAGTCTGTGAAATTGCCATTATGGCCACAAATTTATACTGCCACTGCGGTGTTTGGAGGTACTGTGACGCTGTGGACAAGACCCAATCCATGAAAGGACAATTATCAACCGATTCAAAAGCGCGTCCTAAACGATCTAAACCTTCTTCAGCAGCACTGTAAAGTGTGTGAGCATCATCTTCAGTACCCGTCTCCAACCATTCAGCGTAACTTTCATCCTGAATGTCTAGCATGCAGGTCATTAAACAATTAACCATACGGAGTCCGAAATTTGGTATTGATAATGCCGTCTGAGGTTTCTTCTCGGGTAACACCAGTAGCAATTCCAACGCCAGAGCTCTTAATTCGCCGTCTAATCCTCTCGCAGGACCTTCAGCTAACGCCAGTTCCAACATTCGCGTAAAAAATAACTCAATGTGCGGTTTAAAAAACTTTGCATTATTCTCAAGAATCATTAAAACGCCTGTTAACGAACTTTCCAACTCATCTCTAGCACCTGGCTCCGTGCAACCCAAGAGTCTCCTAAGTGAATCCAAGATCAACGGCACAGTATCCCTCAGATAACTTGCTACACCAACTTCTTCATAGTCTACTGCAACTCCGATTACACAAATTGCTTCAGTTCTAACACTGGTGTCCACAGACATCAAACTTGTCTTAATTAGAGCCGCCACTTCATTGGATCTGCTCACCAAATCCTCAGCAAAGTATGAGAAACATTCCGCTAACAATTTGAGGCCGGATTTTCTGTAGACAGGATTATCATTTTGGATTAATCTGATGGTAATTGAGGATAACTCAGGCCATTCACCCGGTGACATTGATCTGGAAACTAAATCAGCAATTGTATCACAAACATTACGACGGATTGATTGATGTGATTCAGACTCGATGGATTTAAGTAATGAGGATTTTAATAAGGATTTAACGTCATTTGAGACGAGTTTCCAGGTGTTATGAGGTGCATCACCAGAACGTGATACATCCAATAAAATACGTATTAAAACTACTGATTGTAATCTCCTCTCATCTTTTGGCTCTGTTAACATTACGTTCAGTGTTAACCTTAAGATACCATTCAGATCATGATTCTTCAGCGTGGTTATCTTAGCGTCAGCATCTGAACGTAGCGAATTATCACTTGAAGATAACGCCTCTAATAAAGAGACAAACACTTCACTGTTCATGTTCTCACTCATTAGAACAATATAACTCCAGGATTAATATATTATTCCAGCTCCAATTGGCATAATAAAATTAATAACGGGTTAAACCGAGGAATCGGGAAATTTTAGTATAAAAACCGAAATTAACAAATGTATAATAATAGAAATGATAATTTATTATATGTTACACATTTATTTTAATATTTTTAACAAAGTTTTATGCCTTTGGGGCTACCCCATGGTACTTTAAGAAATAATCCACTTTATCCTCAATCATCATACTTATTAATCACACATCTAAGTACTAATTTGATACATCTATTCATATCTAAATTTTAAGTGGAAATTAACCTTGATTTCATAATCTTCTTCAGGGTTGTCCCGATAAGAATTCCTGGGATTCCTCTTGTTTATATAATTCACATAATTATCTTCCATAGAAATTTCCTATTCTTAATTATTCTAATTTTAAAATGTAATTTAAATAATTTATTTATTTGACATAATTATGTTAAATTCTGAGAATAATAATTTTAACCACTTTACACA
>JAJHPJ010000154.1:0-14834 GCA_026724395.1 Theileria sp. buffalo | reverse complement strand
CAGTTGAAAAACCTGGTTCCGAACACTACTGGGAAAGTAAATCATACTCCAAATCCTATTTTAAAAACAAATCCCGTTTTTTAAAGTTCAAGTATTATGACTCCGTCACTGTTTTGAAATTCCTTTTTTTCCATTGGGTAGGCAAATGGGCCTTTCTTCTTTCTAAACAATATGTAGAACCATACAAGTTACATCCGATACCTGCTGCCGATCAAGTTCTACTTTGGTACCCAATTTTCTCCAAGAATGTTAGTGATGGCATACTTAGATTAGAGTCCTATGAAACCGGACAACATAATACTAGTTTAAAACCCACTAGATCTGTTCTATCACGTGCCTTGTTCCTGACATTTTGGAAAAGAACAACATTTGGTCTCCTTGGTATTATAGTTACCAATGTCCTTAGTATGAGCATTGCCATATTGGTCAAGCATTTACTTGAAAATTTGAATACTGAGTCGTTCACTCTCCTGAAAATATTTCTGTTCCTATTTGCTATAATAGGTCTACAGATTGTTGATGGACTATTGATCGAGAATTTCACATTTTATCTGAATCGATTAAGACTTACGTGGGAACATTCAGTTGCTACAGGCGTATTTCAACATGCCATATCATTTAGGCGATTCTTCAATAATAATATAAACGGGTCTAATCTGTTGAATGTCTGTAGTACCGTGTTACACAGCTGTTCTCCTGATTCAGAATGTTCCAGAAATCCACTATTTTGTCCAGCCAGACGTTTCCAAAACAAAGATGTTACTCCTATCATATTTACTTTCGAATATAATGACTGCTTTTACGTGTCAATGTTTTTGGAATCTGCAGTACCAATTGTTAACTTTTTGTCAAACTTCATCTATGGTGTAGTGTTGATTTCCATGGAGATTAAGATTAATCTATGGGTATTGTACGTACTTGGTGCTGTTTTCTGCTTTTTAATGGTTTTTGTTGAGATTATCAATACATATTTGCTCCACTTTGTTTGCCTTTTAAAAGATTATAGGATAGGTGAATGTGTTGAAATTATCTCTGAGTTACCTCTCATCAACAAATTGCTTTATGACGATATTGCCATCAACATTATTACTGAAACCCGGAACACTGAGCTTTTGTTGATTTTGGTTAGGTTCTTTTTGACGCTACTCAATAAATCTTTGTTCGTTATTTGCAACAATGTTACATTCTTTGTCCTGATGAGTTACTTTGTAAAATCGGTGAGGGACGCAGAGGTTATTAAGGATGTCGATACAGCTGGATTCTTGTCATCCTTTTACGTCTTTTTCAGGATTATCAACTCAATGTTTATGTTCCCCTATGCTCTTGCAAGATTAGCAAGTGCCTACATATCATATAACAGAGTTAAAAAATACCTAAACGAATGTTCACCTAACTTTTATATCAGTGACAATCAATTTCCAGGATCAACACAGATGTCTTCTGATCTACCAGATGTTACAAATGACCTTGCGAAGGATGTTGTTGTGTTATATAAGGATGCTTCATTTGCATGGGTTCACTCTAAGAAGGAATTCACGACTAAGAATAATGAAGTTCACCTAAAGAACATGAACTTCCAGCTTAAGAGGGGCGAGATTGCAATAATGACAGGTTCCCAGGGTTGTGGTAAATCTAACTTCATCAAGTCAGCTCTAGGTGAGATGACTCTGGTTGGAGGTTCAATGGCTGTTGTTCCTCTTCACACATCAATGCCAATATTTTATGCATCTCAAGGAATTTGGCTCAAAGAAGGGACCATTAGGTCAAACATCACCTTTGGACACAGATTCGATGAAGACTTATATAACTCAGTTGTTAAAGCTGTTGAGCTTGATACTGATATATCGACTTGGGAGAATGGTGACTTAAGAGTTGTGTCAGACAATGCTCATTCACTCAGTTGTGGTCAGAGAGTTAGGATGGAGATGGCTCGTGCTATGTATTCCTATCTTGTATTTAGTAAAGTTAATAAGGACTATAATAGAAACCAATGTTCATTTCTGATGTGTTTAGACTCACAGTTCCATGGATTGGATCCATACGTCTCAAGAACAGTATTCCACAACTTGTTCAATTCCACTACCGGTCTGCTTGTTAAGGATGATCTTGCTGTTATAGTTTCATCATCATTATCATTGCTGGACAAATGTGTCAGATCTTCAGACTTGGTTAAGTTTCCAAAAATTCCTGTATATGAGATTGATAACAAATCTGTCTATTTCCTTTGTTACTTGTCTGATGTTTTTAGAACCCATAAGACACGAAATGCCTTTGAATATATCACACCTCCATCAGGTCCATACAAGTTGAACTTCTTTACCAAGGATATGATGAAACTATGTTATTCAAGCTCAAACAATAGTTTATCAAGAAATTACGTCACGAAATCAAAGTACCGACGTTCACTATCAACTATAATCCAAGAGTGCTATCCCGATGATAAATTTAATCCTTATCTACTGTATTTCAAAGCTGCCGGATTCGCCTTTATTTTATTCACAATCTTTTCTCTGGCATCAAGTATCATGGATAACTCAAAATTCGTTCTTGCAACAAATCTAACAGATTACATGTTTAAAAAAGCGGGCGATTATGACGACGGAAACACTGTTGACATGTCGCAGGTTGTATCACACAGTGACTCTGCTCTCAACGTAATGTTGATCATGGTATCAGTTATTATGGGCTGTTCCCTAGTATCTATACTATTTTTCACGGTTTCTACTCTAATGGCATCAAAGAGAATTCACGAATACTGTCTCACATCAGTTTTTAAGAATAGCTCATCAGTGATTAAGATTAAAAAACAAATCAACCAAATCATTACTTACTTTTCATCAGATATCCTTTTCATCGACCAATATATTGGAGATATGATCTTTACTACATTCTTGGCGTTCATCCAAACAGCGATTTCTATTGGAACTTTATTTTACACAATTCCCCTTTCAGTTCCATTTATTGCTGTATCATTGGTCATTGCCTTTGAATTCGTGGTAATGAAAATTGTTAAATCATTTAAGAGCATTCAACTGGGATCACTCGAAACTATGTCACACATTAATTCAGCTTGTGAAAATGCGATCCTGGGATCAACAATCTACAGAAGTTTTAAAAAGGAATGGGAATTAATTAACTATATCCTTGAACGAAATGATTATAAAATAAGGTGCTGGTTCCTGGCAACTTCCTTGGGAAGCTGGACTTCAGTTCTGTTCAACTGGATATTTTCAATCACAACTGTTTTATTCCTCACAGGTCTGATCATATTTGACAAGTTTACTGATTTTAAGATGAATGTTGGATATTTTGGATTAGGTTTATCACTTGGTAGCAGTGTTATTAAATCTTTCAACAATTGTTCCTTTTGTTTCGCTAGGTTGCAAGTTTTCATATGTTCTCTTCGAAGGTTCCAGTGCTTTATTCCTCCAGGCACCAAGTGTGTATTTGACAAATTCCGCAATGTTCATGAAGAGGATCTAGTAGTTAGTTCATCAAAACCTGAGGACCAAGTCAACACATCTAACTTGCTTAGGAGAAGGGCAATTGAATTCAAAGAGACCAAACCCAACTTCATAAAGAGGATGGCGTTCAGACCAAAATTCAATTTCGTTTACGTTTCGAAATATCTCCCGTCCGAACACACTGGAGTGGTGCTGAAGGATTTATGTGTTTATACTACATCACAGATGAATAAGGAAGGTCTTATCCTTAACAATATTAACGCCACACCCAACAAATCTGACATAATTGGAATAATTGGTAGAACAGGAGCTGGTAAGACAACTCTTCTATCAGTTCTCCAAAACAATGTTAGGAATAGAACTGGTCAAGTTCTGTTGGATGGTAGAGATTTACAAGATATTCCCAAAACCGTACTAAGACATATTGTTGGTGTTCTTCCACAGTTACCCTTTGTTTTCAAGGGATGGACTGTTAGAAGGTTTTTAGATCCAAGGAAACTTTTTAGTGATGAAGAGATTAATGACGCCCTGGACAAATGTGGTCTCCTTGTGTTCGTTAATAACCTTCCAGGTGGAAGAAGACTCGACACTGTAATTGTACCCAAACCACTTAATATGGCCAAAAACTTTTTTGACCAATCCCCAAAAGAGTCGTTTAACAAGGATAAAGAATCTTACAACGAAGACAGCTCAATGACCATGGCCGAACTTAGCACAGCAGATACAATGTTATCTATAAGTCAGCTCAGAACCCTATGGTTTGCCAAGCTTGTACTATGCAGACATCAGTACAGAATGTTAATCATTGATGAACCACCATCTGATAATATTTCTGAGGATGAGTTGGAAGCTCACGATATGGGTGTACCAATTTACGAATTACTAGAAAAGTACTTTAAACACTGCACATGTTTTGTAACTGCCCACTTCTCAAAGGTGCTGAAATCTTGCACATCAGTTTGGGTAATGCATCACGGTCGTCTAATCAGGACTTGCAATGCATCAGAAGTATCCAAAAACGAATCTATCTCGAATGTCATCGAAGAGATGGTTACCAAATACTCAAGCACATAATTTTAATGCAGTAATTTAACAATGCCCAGTGGCACTTGTACAATTAATTTTTCATTCTAAATATACATAAATATATACTTTCTTTATTTTTAAAAGATTATTAGAATTAGAAAGGAATTGATGTTTTTGAAGTTGAGATTTGAAACTAATATGGCTTGAATGTGTTCCATGACTATGTCAAATGTGTAATGCTGGATCAGGGGAATGAAATTGATTATTAAGAATATAACTACAAAATTAAAAAAATATTAATATATGTTCGGACAGTATTTATAAATTTGTTAAATAGTTAATCAGACATTAGAATAATGTATAAATGTATAATGATAGATGGGGACAAAATTTAATGTATATATTTAACTGAATGGCCCCTTTAATCTGTAATTAATACAAATGATAACTATTTAAATTCAAATCATTTATTTGAGCTCAAAAGTTTATCTCTGCTCATCCGTATTTCAATTTTGGCTATTAAAACAAATTTAATCCAATTTCTTAATAAAAAACTGCTCATACTAACCAACTTTTTATAAATATATAAATTGAATACATCTTTGGTATGTACATTTCAAATTCTATTAAGAATTTGATTTTCATCAATGATTATAGTATGATGTAGTAATCGATAAATATTTAACTATGTTAAGGGTTTTAAAATCTAACTATGAGTTCTGGTAAAACTACTATTAGGGACTAATTCTAATTTATTTATACTATCCCTACACTCTGGTGATTCATATGAATCCTGGATATTAATGTAATAACACCCCGAATTAAAAAATGACAGAATATTTTACACTCACTTTAATTAATTAACACTTGTTATCGAGTAATATTTATCATTTTGATTGTTATCACAAATCAATTTTGATTACTCTTGTCGACTTATTGTTTTACTCTATAATTACTGGGGTTTTATTTTGGGGCTTTCTGATTGATTATTTGGACAAATACTTATAATTAACACTAAATCCTTATCTCTTTTGAGGCGACTTAACTTGTCAGATATACTATCGACTTGTCTTTTTTATACTTTTGTTAAGTTTACTTTCACATACTCTATACTAACAATGGACCACATCGCTACCAGTTTTGGGGGTTTTAAGTTTTAACTTATTATTCTGACAACTTTCGATCACTGGTTTTAACTTATCGATTGCAAATGATATCAATTATTCCACAGTATTTAAATGTCATAATTCCCAAACTGGATAAATTACCAGTCACCATATTAATACTTATAATGGTGGTTACTGATTAATATGTCTTTTGATTTGTCCTTATCATAATACTAAATCGAATCATTTTTATAAACTATATTTATGAATTTTGTTTTCAAATGTATACATTTGAATGTCAAAACATCCAGATTTAACTTTTGATTTAAGTAATGATTTTAAAAAATCCCTGAATGATAACTCTGATTCAACACATCATTACTGGGAAAGTCAATTATACTCTAAGACTTACTTTAAAAATCAATCTCGAGGTAAAAAATTTAAATATTATGATACTAGTAGTATTCTGAAATTCCTTTTCTTTCACTGGGCAGCTAGATGGGCAACTCTTCTTTCTAAACAATATGTAGAACCATACAAGTTACATCCGCTTCCCATTGCGGACCAAGTTCTACTTTGGTATCCAGTTTTATCAAAACACATCAGTGATGGCATACTTAGATTAGAGTCATATGAAACAAAGCGACTTGATAATCCTAATATAAAACCACCCCGGTCTGTTTTGTTAAGAGCTATATCCTTAACATTTTGGAAGAGAGCAACATTTGGTCTCCTCGGTGTCGTTTTTACCAATATCCTTAGTATGAGCATTGCCATATTGGTCAAGCATTTTTTGGGATTTTTGAATAATAAGTCATTTCCTCTAGCTAAAACATTTTTACTTGTATTTGCTATAATAGGTTTACAGATTGTTGATGGATTATTGATCGAGAACTTTAGATATTATTTAGGCCGTTTGAGAGTTGTAATTGAGCATACAGTTGCAATTGCTGTTTTCCAACATGATCTATCTCATAGACGTAACTTCAATAATAACGTAAATGGCTCAAACTTGTTGAATGTTTGTAGTACCGTGTTACACAGCTGTTCTCCAGATTCAGAATGTTCCAAGAACCCACTATATTGTCCTGCAATGAGATATCAAAATAAGAATATGGCTCCAAGGATGTTTTCTTTTCAGTCACACGATTTCTTCTATGTTTCTATCTTTTTAGAATCACTAATGTTTTTTGTTGATTTTTTTTCAAATTTCATTTATGGAATATTATTGATTTCTACACAGATTAAGATTAATCTATGGGTTCTATATATTGTTGGTATATTTTTCATATTTTTAATGGTTTTTGTTGAGATTATCAACACTTATTTGCTTCACTTTGTTTGGCTTTTAAGAGATTATAGGATAGGTGAATGTGTTGAAATTATCTCTGAGTTACCTCTCATCAACAAATTGCTTTATGACGATATTGCCATCAACATTATTACTGAAACCAGGAACACTGAGCTTTTGTTGATTTTGGTTAGGTTATTTTTAACATTACTCAATGAATCTTTACACATATTATTTAGCAATATATCATTCTACGTACTTATGAGATACTTTGTAAAATCATTACGAAATGCTGCGTTAATTAGGGATGTTGATGTTGAGGGATTCTTATCATCTTTTTACGTCTTTTTCAGGATTATCAACTCAATGTCCACGTTTTCTTATGCTCTTGGAACATTAGCAAGTGCATACATATCATATAACAGAGTTAAAAAATACCTAAACGAATGTTCACCTAACTTTTATATCAGTGACAATCAATTTCCAGGATCAACACAGATGTCGTCTGATCTACCAGATGTCACAAATGACCTTGCGAAGGATGTTGTTTTGTTATATAAGGATGCTTCATTTGCATGGGTTCACTCTAAGAAGGAATTCACGACTAAGAATAGTGAAGTTCACCTAAAGAACATGAACTTCCAGCTTAAGAGGGGCGAGATTGCAATAATGACAGGTTCCCAAGGTTGTGGTAAATCTAACTTCATCAAGTCAGCTCTAGGTGAGATGACTCTGGTTGGAGGTTCAATGGCTGTTGTTCCTCTTCACACATCAATGCCAATATTTTATGCATCTCAAGGAATTTGGCTCAAAGAAGGAACCATTAGGTCAAACATAACATTTGGACACAGATTCGATGAAGACTTATATAACTCAGTTGTTAAAGCTGTTGAACTTGATACTGATATATCGACTTGGGAGAATGGTGACTTAAGAGTTGTGTCAGATAATGCTCATTCACTCAGTTGTGGTCAGAGAGTTAGGATGGAGATGGCCCGTGCTATGTATTCATACCTTGTATTTAGTAAAGTTAACAAAGACTATAATAGAAACCAGTGTTCATTCCTGATGTGTCTAGACTCACAGTTCCATGGATTGGATCCATACGTCTCAAGAACAGTATTCCACAACTTGTTCAATTCCACTACCGGTCTGCTTGTTAAGGATGATCTTGCTGTTATAGTTTCATCATCATTATCATTGCTGGACAAGTGTGTCAGATCTTCAGACTTGGTTAAGTTTCCAAAAATTCCTGTATACGAGATTGATAACAAATCTGTCTATTTCCTTTGTTATTTGTCTGATGTTTTTGGAACCCATAAGTCACGAAATGCTTTTGAATATATCACACCTCCATCAGGTCCATACAAGTTGAACTTCTTTACAAAGGATATGATGAAACTATGTTATTCCGGTTCTACTACTAGGGTCGGTAGACGTCATGTCACCAAGTCGAAATACAGAAACTCAATAAGTTCAATTATTAAAGAAACTCATTCAGGTGATAAATTCAATCCATACTTCATGTATCTCAAGGCAGCCGGATTTTCCTTTATTTTATTCATCATCTTTTCGCTGACATCAAGTATCATGGATAATACCAAGTTTGTTCTTGCAACAAATCTCACAGATTATTTATCCAAGAAAACTAAAGAATTTAATGATGGGATCCCAATTGATTTATCTGATGTCAAATCACACAGTGACTCTTCTCTCAACGTGATGTTGATTTTTGTTAATGTCATTATAAGTTGTTCCCTAATATCAACCGTATTATTTACTATATCAAGCTTAGTGGCATCAAGAAGGATTCATGAATATTGTCTTAACTCAGTTTTCAATATCAGCTCATCAGTGATTAAGATTAAAAAACAGATTCATCAAATCATAACATATTTTTTACTTGATATTACCTTTATTGATGAATATATTGGCAAAGCTATTTTTACAACATTCTTGGCACTCATCCAAACAGCGATTTCTATTGGAACTCTGTTCTACACTATTCCTTTTTCAGTTCCATTTATTGCCACTTCATTGGTCATTGCCTTTGAATTAGTAGTATTGAATCTTATCAAGACATTTAGTAACATTAAGATGGCAAGTTTAGAAACATTGTCACACATTAACACAACTTGTGAAAATGCCTTATTAGGTTCACCTATTTACAGAAGTTTTAAAAAGGAGTGGGAATTAGTCAACGATATAATCGAAAAAACTGATTATAAATCAAGATGCTGGTTTCTAATTGCCACTTTTGTTACCTGGTCTTCCGTTATGTTCAATTGGATATTTTCACTTGCTACTGCTCTATTCCTCACAGGTCTGATCATACTTGACAAGTTTACCGACTTTAAGATGAATGTTGGATATTTTGGATTAGGTTTATCACTGGGTATGAGCGTCACTAAATCCTTTAGAAACTTTACATTCTTTTTGGTCTATTTACAAGTTTTTATGTGTTGCGCTCAAAGGTTCCAGTGCTTTATTCCTCCAGGCACTAAATGTGTGTTTTACAAGTTCCACAACATTCATGAAGAGGATCTAGTTATTAGTTCATCAAAGCCGAATTTGCAAATTGATAAAAAGAACTTGATTAGGCGAAGGAAACTTGAATTCAAAGATACCAAACCCAATGTTTTTAAGAGGATGGCGTTCAGACCAAAATTCAATTTCGTTTACGTTTCGAAATATCTCCCGTCCGAACACACTGGAGTGGTTCTGAAGGATTTATGTGTTTATACTACGTCACAGATGAATAAGGAAGGTCTTATCCTTAACAATATTAACGCCACACCCAACAAATCTGACATCATTGGAATAATTGGTAGAACAGGAGCTGGTAAGACAACTCTTCTATCAGTGCTCCAAAACAATGTTAGGAATAGAACTGGTCAGGTTCTGTTGGATGGTAGAGATTTACAAGATATTCCCAAAACCGTACTAAGACATATTGTTGGTGTTCTTCCTCAGTTACCCTTTGTTTTCAAGGGATGGACTGTTCGTAGGTTTTTAGATCCAAGGAGGCTTTTCAGTGATGAAGAGATTAATGACGCCCTGGACAAATGTGGTCTCCTTGTGTTCGTTAATAAACTTCCAGGTAACTTAAAGTTGGACACTGTTATAATCACAGAATCTTTCAATTTTAATAAGCTCAAACCAGATAATACAAATTCTAAAAAAATAGATGACGATAAGAAAGATTTTCGTTATGAAGAGTCTTTAACAATGGGTGAAATACAACCAGCAGATACAATGTTATCTATAAGTCAGCTCAGAACCCTATGGTTTGCCAAGCTTGTACTATGCAGACATCAGTACAGAATGTTAATCATTGATGAACCACCATCTGATAATATTTCTGAGGATGAGTTGGAAGCTCACGATATGGGTGTACCAATTTACGAATTACTAGAAAAGTACTTTAAACACTGTACATGTTTTGTAACTGCCCACTTCTCAAAGGTGCTGAAATCCTGCACATCAGTTTGGGTAATGCATCACGGCAGACTCATCAGAACTTGCAGTGCATCAGAAGTATCCAAAAACGAATCTATCTCGAATGTCATCGAAGAGATGGTTACCAAATACTCAAGCACATAATTTTAATGCAGTAATTTAACAATGCCCAGTGGCACTTGTACAATTAATTTTTCATTCTAAATATACATAAATATATACTTTCTTTAATTTTAAAAGATTATTAGAATTAGAAAGGAATTGATATTTTTGAAATTGAGATTTGAATTGAATTGGTATGTTATGACTAAATTTCTTAAATGTGTAAAAGTTTGTTATCTACACATTAAAATATATTATATAAATCAATTATAAGTATGTAAATTAATTTAACAATAAATTACTTTCATTGATGAGAAGAATCCTACTCATGGGGAATAAAATATAAAATATTATCTTTTGTTGATTGTTAATTACTTCTTTCCAATTTGTAATTAAGGATAATTATCTATATAATTATATAAAACTTTAAAAATTTAAATGTGTAATTAATCTGATTTAATATTTATATCGGTTTCATTTTCAAATGTCCACAACTTTTACTATAAAAAACTTGTAAAATGCCTTAAAATTAGACAAAATCAAACTTGTCGATATTTTTCGTTAATTTATAGTATTTTTTCAAATTACGATAAACTCTACTGTTTTCATCTCTATCCTTCGACATCGCTTCTTTTTTTTCATATTTCCAATTATGATATTGATCAGAATGGTGTAAATATCCATGATACTCATATAGAGTATTGGAATATACATATACATGGGCATAATCATTACTATTAAAATATTCCACTACATGAAACAGACACATATCATCTGGATCAACCTTGAAAACATCATATCCATACCATTTAATGTTTGCATAACCATATCCATAGATTGTCTGACCCTCAACTACTTCATCCTTCCACCAGCTAGCATTTCTTCTTTTTAAATCCATATATTTCAGGTGCTTTCCAACTCTTTCATTCCAGTACTTGTAACCCGTGTCATAATAAACATCGAAAGTCATTCTTTTAATATTTTTATTCTTTAAACTATTTAAGTTTTTCTTAATGGTCAAAAGATTGTACTTTTTGTTTAATTTGGTTATTATTATACCAACATTAGGAATTAACTCTACAACCTCCTCAAATATATTAACCTTGAAGTCAAGGTTATTAATTTCATTCATCTTAGTAAAGTAAGGTTCCAAAGATTTGCTAACATTTTTATACAGACACATTACAGGCTGAACATTTACAAACTTCCACTCATCACTAGGGGGTTTCTTTCGATATCTAAAGACATAGAGCGTGTTTGTGTATAAATAGAGGGTCAATTCGTCATCTTCCTTAATGAACTCTATTAACTTTATAAGATGATACTTGCTTTCATTTAAATTTACAAGCGTTTGATTATTGTATTTAACTACACTATGAGAACAAGACTGTTTGGTACTAGAGGAGCTATCAAAATTGGACACATTAAATTCTTCCCTTGATTGGTTATTATTAGATTTATCTTTCTTGATTGTTACAATCGTTTCCTTAAAGTAATTACGTGTTAATATTTTTACTTGATCGTCTGGCATTAAATTTGTTGCAACATCATTTACTTTAATTTGCTTGGATTTTTCAGGATTGGTTGTTTTTGGATTGAGTTTTTCAATTTCTTCAAAATATCTTTTAATGTTTTCGTCTATATCATCTGAATCCGCTAATGTTACACGATTTTTGGATACTAGTTCCCATCGATAATCGTACTTGTAATAATTATTTCTGAAATGGTAAACATACAAACTGTTAGTATAAACCCAAACATCCATGTTATGGTTATCTTTATCATAAACGTAGGTTGCTCTATGAATTAATACATCATCCTTTTCGAATTCAACAATAGGCCTTTCATCATAGTATATACCAATCATAGCACGCTTTGGTCTCGTCTCTATACGTAAATCGGTATTAAGATTACCATCAGTATATGCCATAAATTTTCGTTTAGGATCCATGTACCAGTACATATCGTATTGGACCCTCTTTAATCTCTTCGATTTCAATCCACTCTTGTCATATTTAAACGTTGGCATTTGATAGGTTTTATCACCTTCAACCTTTATGTTCACTTTATCAGGTAACAAATTGAGAATTTCGTTAGTTACATTTAATTTGGGCTCCTTTTTCCACTTATAATCTATTATTTCTTCTTGATAATCATCACCTAGGCAAAACCTAAAAAATAATTAATCATAAAGGTTCGGTAGGATATCTAAAACCTACTCATCCAGGAGTCTATTTATTTTTTCATTAAATTCACTAGTGTCTGAAAGATTTTCGTCGGTATCAAAGTATATCCACCTATCATCGTCACGTTTGTAGTAAAATACAGAATTTTTGTTTACCGAACTGATCAAACACGGTTTATCATTTTTTGATGTATAAACTCTTATACAATCTAAGTTTTTCTGCAAATTTTGTACTTCAAAAACTGAATTTCCAGAATATAAATAATTTACTGAGAATTTCTTTCCATTCTCAGGTTTGTGTATATTACAGTTGTAATCACTTCCATGTGTTGTGAAACTTAATTCTAATCTATTCTGAACGGTTTCTACACCATTTGGTCCAAGACAATAATTGTCAATGGTATAGTAGTCAACTCTTTTATTTGGAACCATCGTAACATTAACTGCAATCCTGAATCCGTTCTTACAGGCATAATAGTTAAGTCTGTTAAGTAAAGACTCACCCCAAGATGGATCATTTACTGGTGGGATAAGTACGCTGTGCCACTTTCTTTCAGGACTATTACCATAATATAGTCTTTTATTGTACATATATACCAACTCAATCATTAGGGGAAAGTCATTGAAACTGTAAACATATACTCCATAAACTTGTTCTTTGTTAGGGACTTCTAGAGTAACCCCTTGGTCACTATGAGTTGTTTCACTTACAGTCTTAAGAACATCATTATCATACTTAAGGTTATCCAATTTGTACGAACCAATATCATGATACCTTAATACAAAATTTTCGAGACCATTATCTGATAAATGAAGTTGGCTAACAGAAACCTTCAGAGAATTACTAGTGTATTCTTGAGTTTGTTTTATATCAACATCGACAAGCTCATCGGAATCAGGATGAGATTTATGATTTATATTAGAAATTGTTTCTCGTGAAAATATTGCTTCAACAGTTAGAGACAAATTATTTTCATTCAATAGTATTACTGATGATTTTTCAAGATTTAGTTGTATTACTGACGGATTATTTGATATCCACAGAACTGAGGCAGAAATTAAAAGCTGGTCACTAGTTAGCAAGGGATCAAAATATATTACATCATCATCATAGTATAATACCTTCAACAGAAAAGGTTCACTAGGTTCATGTTTGTAAAAATAATTACTTCCATCTCTGTAAACATTGATCGCTTTTCCTCCTTTATTATATCTACTTGTCTGACCAATGTCTAATTCAAAACAATTAGAACTTATGGAAAATAAGCAAATCCCTAAATATAACAATAATGTGTAAGTATTTTTCATCAATTAAAAAATCAAATACACACTTATATGTATACGAATATGTTTAGCAATGAATTATAGGTAGTTAAACCTGTATTTTTTATTCATGCATAAATTATAAAATAATTACCAAAGTGAGTAGTTAATTTTATGTTCATTAGCTAGAAAAGCACTTCCAAATACCCTTAGTATGACCCTACAATGAATTTCAATATCAGATGAATCTCTCCAAATATTGTAAGGAAATTTGGATTAACTCATGATTTAAAAATTTTAACATTAAGTATTAACTATTTTGGTAAGATCATATGTTTAAAGATATGTTTTGATACTAGTGCATAATTAAATCAGTATCGAACGGAAATTTAATCATTTTTTTTAATGGAAAACTCAGTTTATAGAACAATTTATGAGTATATTAATTGAATTTATATTTCTAATGTACATTTTCAATCCGATTAAATACTCCATTCATATCAACGATTATGTTATGATATAATAATAGATGAATATTTAACTAGATTAAGAGGTTTACGTTATTTTTTAATTATGAATGGTGGTAAATGTCCAATTTAAATCGGTATAAAATAGAATATATTATGAATATTATCAGGATCAGAAGATTTAAAATAATTTGAAGTCTATACACGTTCGTTTTATGAACTGGCTAAGAAGGTAATAAAAGATCACAGAATTAATAACTCATGATTTTATTGGACATTTTACTCCAGTTAACTTGAAATATTTAAATCTCGCTTATGATTAGATTTAGATAAATAAAATAAAGCAAATTTAAGTGTTAAAATTATTAGATTAATCTTTTTTATATGTATTCACTAGTCAAAATTTTCTTCAAACTGTTGGATAAAGCACCATAATAAATAGAAATATTTAAAATATTTAACATTTAATTC
>JAJHPJ010000152.1:0-10538 GCA_026724395.1 Theileria sp. buffalo | reverse complement strand
TTTCCGATAAACACAAGTCCTAAATCCGGTGTTAATTGTTTAATTATTACCTGAATCTCTAGGATCATACAGATTTTCCTTATTTAAATCAACACCCTCAACACTCTTAGAGGTTTTAGTA
The DNA here is from genome assembly GCA_026724395.1 of Theileria sp. buffalo. Lineage (NCBI taxonomy): Eukaryota > Apicomplexa > Aconoidasida > Piroplasmida > Theileriidae > Theileria > Theileria sp. buffalo. The sequence goes on along the minus strand of JAJHPJ010000152.1, from coordinate 10,417 downwards.
TCTTCAATTTGATTTTTTTCAACCGATTCACTGTTAAATTTATTTTTATTTAATTTTTTAACATTTTCTTTCTCATTATTATCATTTCTATTTTGTATTTTATTCTTTTCTTTTTTATTTAATTGAAGAAACTTTCTTTTCTTGTTATTTTTAAAGGAATCTACTTGATTCTTAAATTTCGATGTTGCGATTTTACTATTACTTTTTTTAACCTTTTCTCTTTTTAAATTTAAATAAATCCCGCCTTTACTCTTTTTAACTTTATTTTTAACCATTTATATATTATTTAACAAGTTGTAATGTATAATAAAAACACTATACTACATTAGGTTTGTAAGGATAATTTGGTGAGGTTGCTAATAATTTGTACTCTTTGTTGTGAGTTGTAAAAGGTCCACGCAATTGCCCATCTCGTTTGTTTTCCAATCTTAAGTGTGAATTTTCTAAATTCACAAATGTGTACATTGGCCACATCAATTTGAGCCTCAGGTTTAGCTGTGAATCTGAACTTTGACCCTTCATAGTACAAGTGATGTAATTTTGCTTCCAGAAACTGAACCTGTTGGCAATGATTTAAGTTATAATGTCTCATTTCTCTATGGATCAAATTCTTAATCTTTTTTAGTGTTGCCATTTTCGGGATCAGTGTTGTAAACCAAACAACGTTATGACAGTAGAACTTACTTTCCTGTATCATTATTTCTATAAATGCTAAATCTCCTTGTTTCATCTCCGATAAAACACATTTAAGCTGTCCGGAAATTGATGTACAACTTCCTCCAAAATGCTCAATACTATCCATATATGACTGTTCTAGTACTAAGTTAGTATCATCTGGAACTGAAAATACAAGTTCTCGTTCAGTTCCAGTTCCGAAGGTTCGTGGATTAAGGTTTGTCATTTCCAAAGATGAGTGAAACGGTGGATTACAAACTGTCAGTGCAATTAACTCATGTGAATATAATACATTATTAAAGATGAGTGTTGGTGTTCTTTGTAATCTTAGAGTAATACTTTCCTCTAAATGATTAACTTCAACATTTTTCCTCGCCATTTCCAGTGTCAAATTATCAATGTCAGTTCCTAAAAAAAATTTTCCACACAAATCAATATCTAAAAAATAACTCTAAACTATTATAGAATAGTGTTAAATATTGTAGACTAAGTAGTTAGTATGATGTGAGTACCTATGAAATTCCAGTAATTTTCACGAGTACCGATGAGTGGATAAATACAACTTGCTCCAGTTCCTATATCCAGTACAATAATATTACTTCCTTTGAGATAATCATCTGAGGGGAAGTTAAGGTCTTCAACATCGGAGATGTGTGACTCATTATTCTTTAAACTTAATAGTGAGGATATTGCTTTAATGTAACTGAGCCTATTAGGCACACATGGTGCCAAATATCTAACAAAATTTGAACTCAGCAAATCTCTAAAGTACTGGTTTAACACCTCCAAATCCTTACTCACGTTACATGAGTCATCTTCTTCACAAGAACACGGTAAATACAATTCTAACCCATAATTATGCTTTAAAATAGCTTTTGATAAGTGATATACTGAATCTGGATGATTAAAATCATAATGGTATGTTGATGATTTCGGCATAAATGGCTTCCATCTCAGGTTTAGTGTCATATGTTTCTTCAGAAATGGGAAATACTTTGACAATACAAGAAAATCATCCGTAAACTGTCCATTATTAAATGATTTACTTTTACTAATTTGTCCAGAATTGAGATATTCAGAATCTAAATGAACACTGGAAGAATCATCTCTCTTCCTCTTAATCATATTATCCAAAAAAGTTTACTTAATAAAAACTTATAATCGAAAAAATTAATAATTCAAATTGGCATTAACATACAAGAAATACTGAACTATTATCTATAAATCTATTTAAAACTGCAATCTAATGATCAAATGTAAATAAATAATATATGAACAATAGAGATCAAATCCCTAGTATAATATAATACATAAAAAATAAAATATAAAAATTGTTATTTGTATAAATAAAAAAAATCATATGGTAGGGTTAGAAGGATTATAATATGAAGTTAGTTTGTCTACGAACTTCTTTACATCAAATCTTCCATTACAAAACTAATAATTTAAACTAAATTAGATCTATTTTACTTTATTTTTAGTTAAATTTATTTATATATTATTACCCCATGTTTTTTAACCTTAAACCAAATCAGTCCTATTTACTATTACTATATATATTTAGTTTTATTTTAAATTTTGTCTATATTTTATTGAGACCGAAATCCCTACTTCTTCCTAGTTTTATTATTATTACTCATAAACAATGTCCGTTGTTGGCATGAAATATAGCTTAATCCCGAAGGAGAACCGGGTAGCTATTTACGAATATTTGATAAAGGGTTAGTTCACATTTATTTAATTAATTCTTTAGAGGGAGTGCTTGTTGTTCAGAAGAATCCCAAGATTCCGGCCCATCCTGAGATCAGTGTTCCTAATCTTCATGTTCTCATGACTATGAGATCTCTCAAGTCTAAGAATTACGTTGAGGAGAACTGTAACTGGCAACATCTGTACTTTACTCTTACTGACCAGGGCATTGAATTTCTTAGAAGTTATCTTCATCTTCCTCCCACTGTCTTCCCTTCCACTTTGACCAAGAAACAGTCTTCTCGTGTTGCTCTCAAGGAAGAAGTTGTTTAATTATTAATCTTCTTTCCAATATAATTTATTTTACGCTATATATATTTTTATTTACATAATAAATAAATATTACAATTTTAATGATTGATTCCTCAATTATTTAAGAAAAATAGTTAAAATAAAATGTAAGTAAAATAGAGAGAAAAAAATTAATTGGATTTAATGAGGATGTACAAGAGTGTAGCGAAGCATCCTGCGAATTGTCCTGAGATTCTGCACTGGACTTTATCTCCGTCTCGGTCCGTTTGAACGAGATCGCACTTGTACAGTGAAGACAGTGCGAATACATCTTCCGGGATACCATTTGGAACATTTACCTGCACCTCAACTTGTGTAGAAAGTAGTTCCGGCTTATATCTTAGTAGTGCTGAGATATTACTCAATGTTCCCAAGTTCCCTTTATCCAGTGAACTCTCGATTTGGTCTATCAAAGCATCAATCTCATCAAATTTCTGGTTCTTACCACGGTATTGTCCTGAATTACTACCATATCCACTTGTATTTCCATAGCCTCCTGTATTTCCATATCCGCCATTCGCATTTGAATAATTTGGTTGATTGTAATTACCATTAGAATTATTATTGTTATGATTAGTCACATTTATATGATTATTATTGGTGTGTGTGCTGGAATGTGATGAATTGGAATGCGAGAGTATGTATGAGTTGGGTTGAGTTTGGTCAGGTTGTGTGTTTACATGTTCGGAATTATGATACGTGACGAAGCAGTATTTTTCGGACGGTATTGTTTCGGTGATTGAAGTGGCGATTGCGACTATGAGGTCTTTTACTCTCGGTTTATCACCTTTGATGACTGCCACGATTTCCTCGTGGCGTGAGTTTTCATCTCTGAATAACGTGATTGAGAGCGATTCTGGGTTTGTAGTCCTCTTAATCTCGTCAATTGCTGATAAGAACAGGTCCGGAATCACCACCATAACCAACATCGTGTTATCGTTGTGTAAAGAGTAACTTGAATTCATTAGCTCTGATATGATACATGTTGACTTAATAACTGATTTTACTGAGCCTTTTAGGAGTAAAGTTCTGTACTCTGTTTTTGGATACAGTTCCCATGGCATTGAGAGTACTATGTCATCCACCTTACTCTTGCGTCTGAACCAATTTAAGCCTTTTCCTCCTCTTCCTATTATTGTTCCAGAAACCAACTGCGTAGCTAAAATCTTCAAGAACACTGGCGTTTCCTTATTCTGATAAAATGGTTTCCTGGTCTCTTTCAGACTTGATACTTCCAATGGTGAACAATCTTGACCTGGCGGACTATAATATTGCGTACTACTCAACTGACTACTACTTAATTTTGACTCATTAAACTGTGAATTATCCATCCGTATCGATGAGTTATCCATCTGAATCCGTGAATTATCCATCCGTATTGATGAGTTATCCATGTGTGTAGATGAATTATCAGTTTGTATAGGTGGCTCATCTATATGTAAGGATGAGTTCATCTGTACATTTGGTGTTTCTGTATGTCTACCAAAGTGTGAATCAGAGCGTATATATGAGTTCATCTGTGGATGTGTGTTCATTTCTGTACTATGTGACGATTCTGAATGTGAAAAGTGTGTGTCAGAATGTGTAAATTGTGAGTCTCCACGTGTAAAGTGTGAGTTAATTTGTGTATTACATTCTATGTCCGGATATGTGTTATATTGTGTGTCTACATGTGAAAAGCGTGAGTTATCCATTTGTGCATTAATTTCTGAGTCTAAACGTTTATTATACTGTGTATCACGTGAGAATCGTGAGTCGCCACGTGTGTAGTGTGAGTTCTTATCCATATTTGGAAAATTTCCAGCTTTATTTGCGGAAAATTTATCACCACGTTTACTTCTAACCCTATTCCCTATACTTGGCCCATTATATGAATTCCCTATACTTGAGCTATCAAATGAATTTCCTATATTTGGACCATTAAATGAATTCCTTGTGCTTGAGCTATTAAATGAACTTGACATTGTGCTATTAAGGGAATTTTGTAAAGTCATGGATTCTGATCTGTGAGTATCAAATGAATTAATATTCTTGAGTGGATTAACTGAGTCGTAGTTAAGCTTATCAGATTCCACATTATAGTTTGGATAATAGTCAAATAAAGGCAAAGTCATGTTAGATAGTCCCAACTCGTTATTGATAATACTTTGTGAAACCTCAGAACCCACTGAGTCATACATATATGAACTTAGCCTATCACAATCACTCCTCGAATCAACCAAATCCGAGTACCAATTGGAATCAACTCCATTATGAAATTGATTATCACTATGGAATTGATTATCTTTAATGGTCTCGGAAAGTGAGTGGTCGTTCTGAGAGTGTGAAATGCTCAAGGAACTCAAGTCCATGTCCATATTACTTGCGTAATCACTTTTATTACTATGAAATCCAGAGTATGAAATTTCTGAACTTATACCATCACAAGGTATCATTACTTATCATGATACTGTGACACGGTTAATATACAATTTAATAGTTTAATTGGAATATTTTAAATAAACAAATCATCAATTTTCCAAACTACGTTGAAAATTTTAAACTGTATTGAAATTTCTAAACTGCGTTAAATTAATTTTCAAGTTCGTATGATCTTCAGAAAGTAAAAAACTGTAAAATTTCAAGTCACTGTTAAAACTTGTAAGCCAGTGTGAATGTCCAAGACTATGTTGATTATGTCCAGAACTGTTAATGTTTAAAACTGTGTTGATAATGTTGAAGGTGTAAGATGTTCAAGTAAGTGTGAATTAAGTTAAATCAATTTAAAGCAAGCGTGAGTAAGCTTAGAGTGTGTAACAAGTCGTGAGTTCTAATGTGATCAAAACAAAACAAATTAAAATGAAGAGAATCGAAACTGTGAATTACAAATTAGTATAAAAATGAGTGACGTGGACAATGATTGAAGTATGAAAATGCGTTACAAATGCCAGAACAGTGAGGAATATAAATTAAAGAGTGACGAGTGTCAAGTCAAAGGGTGAGTAAATCTCTTTAATTTAAACAAATGATGCGTTAAAATGTAGAAATTACTGACATTCAATTTATGTGGAATCTCTCAATAAAGTGAGAGGTTAAATATAATTAACCAAAATCCAAGATGAATAAAGGTGGAATCAATAATTAAATTTCAAGTTAAAATAGTTGAATTGGAGTATTTATAACAAGTAGCAAAAATAAGTGTAAGTAAAGTGAAATCTGTGTTAAAAGCGTATCCGGCCATTACTATAAATATTCTAAAAACGAAATAAAATTAACGGGAAGAACGGTACGAAAACTGAGAGTAAATCCCAAAGGGTAATGGGGACTTTATGTGGAATCCAAGAGTAAAAATTTTATATACATCCTAATCATCGAGATTACACATTTTATCACATTTTACAGATAAAATATACTCTAAAATATATATTCAAAATGAATTTAAGTTCATTTACGCCGGTTACTATTTTGTGAATAGCCAAAATCCTTTTACACCCCATCCTACTTTCATTTCTCTCCTAATGTAACCTCAACTCATTATCTTTCAATGCATCTTATTTATACATTAAATTATCAATTTGATTCCTTAACCTTCTCATTATTTTATTACAATATTACCAAATTACTCATTTCATAATATTAATCTTATCTATACACTTACACTTGTCTTGGCTTATATTTCTTATATTTTTCAACTTTATTTTTATATTTGGTTTATTTTGTATTTTACAGATTGATTATTATTTAAATAAGAAATTTGGCTTTTTTGCGAGCACCAGTGGCGCAATGGATAGCGCATCGCTCTCCTAAAGCGGAGGTTGCGGGTTCGAGTCCCGCCTGGTGTGATTTGATTATAATTTACACCAATCTCAGAAAATTATTTAATTCAATTTATCTATTAAATACAATTAAAAATTAACTTTAAATTCTCATTTGACTCCTCCAGTCAAGTCCACGAATCGCCACAAGTTTTTTATTCCACCCTTAAATTCTAAATTCCCGTTACACCTAACATTTGTTAAGCTTAATTTTGTCTTTTCTAGGTCCTCCAAACTATCAGTACAGCCATCCGTATATTTCAGGATTATGAATAGTCTATACACATTAAAACCTCTATTCTTCAATTTATAGAGATTTTTCATAAAATTTGCGTGATCATAATATAATGTTCTAATTTCTATAAAATTGTTAATATTAATTATAATTACCAGATTCTACTATTGATTCTATTATAAGATTCCATAGGAAAATATTAAACTCATTTTCATACCCCGATAAAGTATATAAATAACTAAATTCTTCATCCTTTAGTATCAGTCTAGTCAAATTATAGAGGATCCTAGTAAACACAACTTGCCTTGATCTGTAGAATCAAATGTGTAACAAGTGAGCACTTACTTTGTAAGTTTTCTTAATTCACACACTAAAGTTGATTTTACTACGTTAAAATCAGAAATATTTTTACTTTCCACATCAATGGGATATTTCCAATTTTCAAGTGCCAATTCTCTTAATCTCTTGTAGATACCCGACGCTGAACCGTAGTTTAGTAAATTAATTAATTCGTCATCAATTACAATTGAATCGGCCCATTTTCCATTAATTTTAACGTTTATATTTTTAGTATTATTAATATTCTGAGCGGCTAATTTTAATATTTTAACAACCAGAGTTACAAATATTTTAATCATGAAATATTCTTTTTTCTTCAAAAGTTCCTTATCAAATATTCCTTCCAAAACCTTTTTAAAATTATTTTCATTAAACTTTTTCATGGAGATTAAATCACCTAATAAACATTTAATTATGTATGATATTAATTGAATAAATGACTTACGTAAAAATGAGTAGAAAAAATCACTTCCTGAGCAATTTCTGACTTCAAAAGCGTTTGTTAAATTTCCAAGTGTTTTGACCAGCCTTTCAAGTGACTTTGATACCGTAGATTCCTTCTGGGCTTCTGCGATTAATTTATCCTTTGGCACATTAATTTCAATGTTGTTTTTAACATCTTTTTCATACAATTTTGACTCAAATAATTGTTGCAATAAGTTTGAAAAGATTAATTTAATTTCCGATCTCGAGTGTGTTTTGATCTCACTGATTCCACACAATGTGCTGATTGTATTTCTTAATAATCCATTTTCCATACACCATTTTATATCTTCCACTATCCACTCTCTATATAACATTTTCCCCTCACATTTATGATAATTATTTAAGTATCCAAATTTTATCTTTATTACCTCCATATTGCACCCTAATCTTCCATATACTTCCGATACAATTACATACTTCTACACCAAATAACTATACTATTATTATTCTATCACTTGTTATATATTATAATTGTGTGTAAACAGAGTAAAAAATGTGTAAATTTAGTTAAAAAATGTGTAAATTTAGTAAAAATGTGTTAGAATAAAAATGTGTAAATCAAATTAAAATGTGTTGGAATAAAAATGTTTATTTGAATTTGAGAAATATTTTACAGAAGATGAAAAATAAAAAGACTCCAACGATAATGGAGAAAATGGCTCTGTTTCTAGTCATGATAAAATTAATATTCTTTTGAAGCTTTTGAACGTCAAACAAGTGCTTATTGACCATAGTGTTGACTCTGTTATATATTTTTGCGAGTTTTCTATTTCCTTTTTTAAGGAGCTCAAGATTCTGAGTTGCCTGGCCAGTGAGCGATTCAACATCCATAATAGCATCTGCTAAACCCCTCGAATGTGTGATTTTTGTAGTCTTTTCTTCATCTTTGTAGTAGTTGTTAGGTGAACTAAAGAGTATAAAACGTTGGTATCTGGTATCTATTTGCTTAGAAACGTTGTTGAACTCGGAGGTTAACTGGTCAAAAATGCTACTGTATCTCTGACTTTGTACATATTTTACACTGTTAGAATTCATAGAATACTGCTTCAGCAGGCGCGAAACTTGCGAATTCGCATGATTTAGCCTTGATTTTAAGCTGTTTTTGTAGTTTAAAACTGACTGCCATTCATGTTCAGTGTTCGGTTCATTTTTCAAATAATTCTCCAAAAGCTCAAGATTCTCCCGTAATTCATTTTTTAGCTTCCCCAAACTACTGAAATCCTCGTCAGAGTTGAAGGAAAAGTTCAAATTCTGCACATCTACACTGTTGAAATTTGTTAAACCACTGTTGAAGTTGGGGAATTCATTACCCTTGTCCATATCATAATTAGTTCAGATAATTAAACTAATTTACACAATTTTAAATTTAATTTGTTACATTAATTTATTATTTAATTTCGTTGAAATTTCTTAATTTCCCCATCGGGTCAAATTATAAAATACTTAATCTTAATTTTTATTAATTTATCTTAAAATATGATTTATAATTGATTTATTGTATTAATTTCTAATTTTCATCGCAATTATTAATTTATAAAGTGTGTAATATATTTTTAAAATTGTTAAAATGTATGTTGACTGGTCCACAATACTTAAAGACTTATCACCCTCATTTTGGGGATATTTAGGCATATTTTTCTCACTCGGATTATCCGTATTCGGAGCCGCTACGTACTCTTTTCTCACCATTTATTAAACTTTATTCAGTTATACACAATAATATTAATTATATTATTATTTATACTATTATTTAATTGTAAATATTGTATTTATTTGGTTGATTATGTATTAGAGGATTAATGTTATGTGGACCATCGATAATGGGCGGCTCGGTGAAGTCACCGCGGATAACAGTGAAGAATTTAGTCTCAGTAATATTCTGTGAAGCGATTGGGATCTACGGCTTAATCGTCTCAGTATTACTAATGAACATCGCATCAAGATTTACGGGTGAAAAGGCGCCTCTCAACCTCTTACTTGACAAGGAAATTACCAAATTGTACTACAATGATCTGTTCAGAGGATATTCCATGTTCGCCGTAGGCTTAATTGTCGGATTCTCAAACCTTTTCTGCGGGTAATAACAAGGAAATAAATATTATTTAGGATTTCCGTCGGTGTTGTCGGAAGCGCCTGTGCTCTGGCCGACGCTCAGAAACCACAATTATTTGTCAAGGTCCTCATGGTTGAGATTTTCGCCAGCGTTTTAGGTAATTTCAATAGTATTTATAATTTTTAGGCCTTTTCGGAGTTATCGTAGGCGTTATCATCGTATCACTCGTACCATAATTTTTTTTCATCACTTTTTTAAACTAATTATTTTTTTTTATTATTTTTATTTTTTAATTGTAATATTTATAATTGTGAAAAAAAGTGAAAGTGTAAATAATAATTAATTTTTGAGGTGGATTCCACATGTAGTGTTTAGTTTATATTTTATATTTTAAAAATGAAGACAAAGACTAAAACTGGGAAAAATCGACTTGATAAATATTATCATTTAGCAAAAGAACATGGATACAGATCACGTTCTGCATTTAAAATCATACAATTGTCAAAAAAGTTCAATATCTTCCAAAATTGCAAGTAAATTCCCCTAAAATAAATATTTACTAATATATTATATTATTATTTATTTATTTACAGTGGAATTAATATTATTTTTTAGTGTTTTGGTTGATTTATGTGCCGCTCCAGGTGGTTGGCTCCAAGTCGCTTCAAATCAGTTACCAGTTTCTAGTACTATTATAGGCGTTGACCTAGTGCCAATTAAACCAATTAAAGGCGTTACCACTTTTCAAGCCGATATCAGAACTCCCAAATGTCATTCACTCATTACAAATCATCT
>JAJHPJ010000018.1:0-113519 GCA_026724395.1 Theileria sp. buffalo | reverse complement strand
GATTAAATTATCGATACTTTTTAATAAATTTGATAAAGCATAAACATAGTAAAGATTTTGAGTTAAACTGTAAAGACAGTATAAATTATCAATAAATTGTCTGGTACAATCTATGATTGAACAAGCAGAAGAAATAGAGCATGATAAACAGGCTTTATTAAAATTGATAGAACAACACATGTATGACAAATAAAAGTCTATATTTGATATAACCGACGAGTAATGATTATTGTATCCAACAATCGTATTCCCTACCATTGACATTAATTCACTTCTATATTCATTAAGTAGGTGTACTGTGGGTTTCATTGGGTCATCGGGATTAGCCTCAGATGTATCCTCTAACCTATCTATGGGCGGCTTACAAAGTGACAGTTCAGGATCACAACAGATGTTACGGATATCCATGTCACTTCCAGTGTTAATGTAGTGTTTTAGTCTCTCAAGTGACTGAAGAATTTGGTACGACCTCCATAGGAGTCGTTTATCCTCATTCTCAACATCATCCCAACCATTCTCAAGGTAAGGATATGATACAACTGATGGAACAGAAATCTCACTAGAAACTACAAGTGGTTCCTTATTATCAACTGTTCTCACAGTATAGTTAGGATATGGTGTTGTCGAAACAGGTGTCTTTCTCAGATGGTTGTCAAAGATTTGTGTGTATCCATCAGTATACAAGATGTTGAATATTGATGCGTTAAGTAGTTTGATGGTCCTGATACAGCTATAGAGTATGTCTCTGTGCATCAGTATCATAATGCCAATTAGCATTAATGCAAACAGTAGTCTGTGAACTAGTGAGAATTTATGAAACTCAAAGTGAATCCTAGTTGTGTACGGAATTAGAGTCATGATTATGGGATTGATGATCCAGATAACAACCAGCAACTCTAGATCAAAGAAGTTAAACAAGGTCTTCTTTAGTCTCCTATAAGATATCATTCTAAATGGCATCCAAATGTAATCTGTCACTGGACTCAGACCATTTGAGAATGTGAGTGTCAGGAATGTACTGGCCATGACAGATATTGAGAACATTAGGATCATTATTCTACACAGGTCAACTGAGGACATGACTGGATCCTTTTCAGAAAATGTGGTTACTGAGAGACTCACCCTCATCACAAATGAGACAACTGGAGATCCAAGGAAAAATCCAGCAAGAAAAGATATTACTCTATAGTACACAAGTGATCCATATGGACCAATGACACTAGAGTGCTTACCACTATCGTTGGATGAGTCACTAGGTTTGGTTTTGGTATGACCTTTATTCATTGGATCAAATAGGAAGAATATGAAGTTACACATCAGGATGTGTGTTATGAGTGATATGACACTCATTGATCTAATCAACAGCTTACCATACTGTGTGAATCCAAACAAGTAAGAGTATGTTCCAACCACAAGATATGTCAGGGTTAGGATCCAAGACCACAGTATGCATGAGATCTTACCGATTGGTCCAATCAGCAATGTGAGGATGAATCCAATGACACCGTATATTAATGTAACCTGTTTACTGAAGTAGTATGCATCGTCTGAAAAGAATCTCTGAATACGAAATAAACCAGATAACATAAAATAATCCATCTCACATAATACATAAACCAGTGTAAGTGATAGACCAACCAGAAAATATGTAAAGCAACCAACACCAATCATGAACCAATCATGGTACAGACTAGAGTATCGATTGGCTCTACTCTCTTCAAGGTCTTTTTTATATTCACCCGGTGTCATGGTAGTTAGATGAGTTTTAGATTGCTACTCAGTCTAGTCATAGAATTAAAGTCATCATGCTTTGTTACTTAATTAATCAAATGTTGTAAAATACAACTTAGTAGTATCATGTTAAGTCATTCTCAAATGCCCGTGGATATTTTGAGATATTATTTAATCCACTGCTATTTTACTCATGAATTAGCACGCTTAACACATTGAATAACTTGATATACTGTTCTGTAGCTAACGAGTTTGTGAACATCCAATAGATACTAGTTGCCCATGATATTTATCATTTGGTTATATAGTTTTTTGTTGAATTATCTTAACAATTATTATGAAATTACAATCTTATCCATAGACCCCATAGCTATATCAGTAATTGAATTAACATCACGTTTATTGATTATGTGCTATACCGTCAGTTTCAAGGTCATAAGAGTTCTTGTTTCCAGTTAAATTAGTAAAATGAAACAAAATCCAAATCACCAATATCTAGATATCAATAATTAGAACACGATAAGTACATATACAGTTAATCTAATTTACATCGACATAGATATGTTCAATTCCAAATACTATATATTCATGATGATATATCTTATTCAGTTAAGCTTAGATCAAAAGATGGGATAATCGAATTCTAAAAGTAGCAAAGTTAATCAGTTGATATTTTTAAAAGTTATTCTTTAAAATCCAAATAATTCTCTTATATAATTAACTTCTCTTCTCAATAGGTTAATTAATTTCCTTGAGAAAAAAACTACAATCCAAACTGCAAGCAGTGATCCTAATACTAGTGTGAACCCAAACAATGGACTCTTCAGTGTATCATAACCAAAAATGCTAGGGTTTTCAGGCTTTTAATTTTATTTTCTATTTTTTGTTTGACTTTAATTGGATCTCCCTGAAAATCTAACCTTATACATTCGATTTTACTTAGTTTGCTAGTTCTATACCAATCATATATAACAGTTTTATTGTCATGTCCAAACCTTTTTATACAAATTAAAACGGGTGCAAAACTTTTTAGAGTGAAATAGACAAATAATGATTGTAGTCATATAGAATTACCATCAATATCTTGTACAATATCGTTTATTATCAAATTTTTAATTTGATTCAATTTCAGTAAAGTCTATATCTAACGACTCAAGTTCATACAGCTGTGAATCCATTTTGATAAATTAACTAACTAGTTCAATGTAGTGAATCTGTATAAAAAAATATAAACACTAAAAACAACATTGACCATTGGTATTAATTACCACTACATATTAATATTTATAATTTCAAAACTAGTGTATAAATCTAAAACAATCTCGGTAGTTATTTGAATTTTAATTTAAAAATAACACTTAAGGGTGAAATTTTAAGGTGAATACATCTAGTAAATGAAGAACGTATGCAAAATACAATTAAAATAACAATTATTATGTATTATTTTTAGATTTGTTTAATTTATAGAACTCAGATATCATAGATCTGGTACAAATTACTGTTAAATTTATGGTTTTGATGGAAAATAAGAACCTGATATTATCCATTTTTATATTTTCTTATCAGAAAAGGTAACATTATACTTCTTTGTCATTTTTATTCGTTTCAGAAGTTGTTTTTTCATCTTTAGGTTTAGAATTATTATTAGGGGGAGGTTTTTTGTTACGACTATTATATTTTGATTGTTTCGCCGGTTTTATGTTATTTTTCAATCCAGAAATAACAGCTTGTTTAGATCCTACACTTGAAGTTTTATGTTCCTTCTTGACTTCTGTTATATTTAAATCTTTATTATTCAATTTATCACCAGATTCATCAAATTTTAAATTGTTGTCAGGTGTACAGTCCTGATTAGTTTGGGATCTTCTGTGTATTGGAACATAAAGTTGGCGTTCCTCCTATAAAATAATTTAAAAACAATAACAATACCGGTGGAACATAACCAGGTCTTATCTTAATTTCCTTCCTATAAGTTCCATCTGGTCTTTTGGATGGAATTATATATTTTCCTCCAGTTGATTCGTCTGTAAAATATGATTCACCAAATCTTCCTTTCTCAATTTTGGTAGATTTAAGGTTAAGTGACTCAAGGGTTTGGATAAGTTCATCATCATCCATTTACAGATTAATATACATTTTTTATAAACTTAGATAATTTACAAATAAAAATATTATGAATGAAATCCACAGTAATTTCCCCATGGATGTAATAATTTATACATAAGTAATAACTAATTGACACATTTCTTGTATTTTAGTTTAATTTGACAATAATAATAATATTAAATGGAATAACAGTTGAAACACAAGGTACTGAAGCATTTAACACTTTTAAATCCAATGTTTGTCGTTCAATTATGGTATAGAACCTTATTAATTAGAATGTTTGGAATAATTCATTGCTAATTTGAAATCATATTCCATAAATACAATTTTAAATGAATTTGAAGTGAAAGAATAGCTAGGAAGATTTTTAATAAACCAATTTAGTGATGTCAAAAATAAAATTTTCAAATTTATGAATAAATCTAGATTAAACTAAGTTAAAATCAAATTTTTATAGAAAGTAGATATTAAGAACTAAAATCCTGATTGGATTCTCAATTTTTTATGGAAGAATGCAAAAGGTTATAGTGGGCATGTGTAAGGTAAAAATAGGCAAAAAGTTTAGAGTTAAACAAGGGAATCAAAAGGTCGATTTTATCCAAGGATCCTCTAACAAATGGAAAAAAGTATTTGATAGGAAGAATTTTGTCATTTTCAGGTTGAGCAAGGTAGCTTCCTATTGTGGTGATTATTGGGTTGCGAATAAAAATTCCATCAATAATTATTATTAATGTAAGTATCGTATTCTTTAGTTTAAAATTTTAATAGTTCTCATGAAGAAAACTCGAGACTATTCTGTTCCAATATTCACTCTGATTATTCCCGAATCTATTTTCACATCAGTTACGGAAATTATTAATTTACATGGTTGCAGACTAATAATTTAACTTGGCATGAAATATTTTAAGTAAATAGGGGTATTTTAAAGTTTTGGTATAGGCATTTAATACTTTTTAAATTAAGACTTTACAATATTGTATAGTTTCTTTATAATGCCTTTGGTCTTCATTTGCAGAAAACTGTACATGTAACATAGGTTATTTTAATCTCTGAATTTGAGTAATGGATTGATTAGCAAAATGTCTTACGTTAACATTCCCCGATATCGAGACGATCCCAATTACCGTTATAAAATGCCCAGAATCCAATCTAGGATCGAAGGCCGCGGAAACGGTACTAAAACTAACATTTCTAACATGGGAGATATAGCTCGCGCATTGAAAAGACCTCCAACTTACGCAACAAAGTTCTTTGGTTGTGAACTGGGTGCTATGTCAAAGTTTGAGGAGTCAGAAGAAAAAGCATTGATTAACGGAGCTCATACCGATGCTACTCTTGCAGGCATATTAGACAAGTTCATAGAGTTGTATGTTCTGTGTCAAAACTGCCAGTTGCCTGAAATTGAACTATTCGTTAAGCGTGGTGAGCTCTTATGCTCATGTAACGCCTGTGGCCACAAAGGGACCTTGGATATGACCCACAAAGCGGCAAGTTATATGATTAAGAACCCAATCAACACAGCTAAGATGACAAAAGAGGGTTCTAGTTCAAAGGAAACAACGAATGGCGTGACCAATAACACAGGCTTAAAGTCTGAGAAGTCTAAGAAGCACCGTGACCCAACTAAGACTGAAAAGGTTGAAAAGTCTGACAAGTCTGAGAAACCTGAAAAGGTGGATAAGTCTGAAAAAAATGAAAAATCCGAGAAACCAGAGAAAATTGACAAATTAGAGAAGCTCGAGGACTTATCCGTCGAGAGTCCTGAATTGTCTGAAATTGTCACAAGGTTACGCTGTTTCTTGGAGAAAGGTGATAAGACTTGTGAGGACTTTTCAGAAGAACTTCACATGCTTCAGATTTCTCAGGGCTTTGATAATGTCAGCCGCATGTTCATAGCCCTTTCAGCCATTTTCAATTCTGACGTGCCTCTCACATTAGAACTATTCAAAGATAGGATTCAACTGGTGAAGGCCGCCACAGGATATTCAATGACACCAAAGGAAAAGATATCTGCACTTGAATATTTCATTTTCCAGTCGAATCCACAAGAGATAACAAATTATCCATACTATTCACAACTTCTATACTCTCATGACATTTTGGAAGGATCTGACTTTATCAGATACTATAACAAGAGTAACCGTCACTCCGGAAATCTTAACAACATTTTCCTCAGGGCGAAGGAAACAATAGCACCATTTATTGAGTGGTTACAGGAGGATGAATGAACTTTTGATAACATGTTGGAATAATTACTGAGTTTCAGCTATGATCTCAATAATAATGGGAATTTAGAGAATTTTGAACTACACCATTTGAAATTTTGAGTTAGTTTTAGCACAATATTCGCAATTGATGCAACAAGGGATTCAAGTCGTCACAGTAATATGGTTATTCTGGGATCACCGAATTTTGCTTTTCTTGAGTTCTCTTTTTCAAATTTCTACCTAATTCAGTCACGAATCGACTAAAAAACAATAATTTTTTAATTATTTAAATATACATATTATTTAGTTGATTTTTATTTATGGAATCCTAGGTAATAATTAGTTTAGTAAATGTGTGGATGTGGAACTAGCTAATTGAGAATATAAATAGAGGAATCTCCCTTGAAATGTATCTTTATCTTAGATTATTAAGGTGTAAAACCGAAAAGCGATTAAAGGACTATTTATTAAAGAGGGTGTGAATAGCCCCATTCTATATAAACAGTAACCACTCATTAAATAGTGCTTCACTTTTATATTTTCTTCTCTAAATATCTTTGTTATATAGTATTCTGGTACCACTTAAGTGGGTTACTATTTAATTCCAATTATTACACCATAACAACATAGTTCAGTTAATATATCCCTAAGCCTGTCAGGAAGTATAATTAATAGCAATAATTTTGTTTGTATAATTTTACTAAACTCAAGGCATCATTAATGATTTGTTCTTAATTTTGCCCAAAACAAATAAAAAATAATAAAAAGTTTATTATTGTTAAGTAATTCGTAAAAATGGCTGAAGACGGATCCCCAGAGGTCATGAATTATATGGACGAGGATGAACAAGTTACAGATTTATCCACAGCGATACAAAAGGTTTTATTGTTCTCATTATCACATGGTGGGCTTGTGAGAGGTCTCCATGAGGTAGCAAAGGCTTTGGATTCCAAGACTGCCCAAGTATGCTTTCTTTCTAAAGGATGTTCAGAACCCGCTTACGTTAAACTTGTACAAGCTCTTTGCAAGGAGCACTCGATTCCACTAATTGAAACTGATGTTGATTCCAAGACTTTGGGGCAGTGGTCTGGTTTGTGCAAGTATGACATAGAGGGCAAACCCCGCAAAATCGTAGGCGCTACAAGTGTTGCGGTGAAGGATTTTGGTGAAGAATCTGAAGCTCTTGTCTTCCTCCAGAAACATATTTCTAAACTTAATAAATAAGTATAATCTTCTCTAATGTATTATTTATTCGCATTACATTTGTTAGGAACATTTCTGTGGTTTAATTACCACCCTACTTAGTTTTTACACTAAATAGAGTATTACTTAGTATGTATATATTAGAATCATGCAGTATTAAGTTGTATATACGTGGTATATATTGTATAGTTATGGTAGTAGATTAGGCGCGGTTAATGACTTCTCTGGTTAGTTGACGGGCAAAGGCGTTAACAGTGTTACATCCCTTGCGAGAAAGACGTCTGCCATGCTTCTTAAGGTCCTGCTCAAGAAAACCAATGGATTCAAGTTGTTGAACAATAGTTCTAAGAATCTTACCAGAGGCCCTGCAAGTATGATTAGGAGCAGAACCGTTTCTTTTCTTGCTACTATAAGCCTTTCTAAGTCTATCAACTCCAGAGTCGGGGTGGAAATATAGATGACGCAAAACAGCAGCAGCCCTAATGTAAAACCAGTCAGGGTCTTGAGGAGCTAATTCTTTAGCAACACTTGTTTTTGCATAATCGAGACGTTTAGGGCATTCAAGGTATCCCTTGAGCTTCATATGCTCAGCAAAAGCTTTAACAAAAAGGTCTGGATTGCAGTCCTTCAATGAGGTGTTCAACCTCCTGTAAGGAACAACGCGATCAGCCTTCTTTAACTTATATTTCCTTAAATCAACAGAAGTCTCCATATTTATCTAAAAAATAATTATATTAAGTATGTTTGTAAAAAAATAGAAATAAATATAATTATAGTGATAAAGATATTTTTTAAAAAGAAAAAATCAGAAACTAACCTGAAGTTGAAATAAAAAATTAATAAATTTATAAAATAAAATAAATAAAGTAATTAAAACAGAAGAATTTCTGATAAAACAATACCTCACTATAATGGGGAAGAATCAACCTATTAAAGTTGTCACCTCAATATTACATCTATTATACTTGCACATATGAAATATTAATTTCTTAAATGATAGTTGGTAGAAAATAAAACACTTTTAAAGTTATACTAACGTCTATAGGTTCCAAATTCATAAAATTTTGATTTTACACTAAAATAATAATATTACAGATCAATTCCTTTTTATTTGATATCTTGACTGATTTTCATTTGATTTATATTTTATGATAGTACAATACTATACCCATTCTTTCTTATTCCCCTAATTTAGCGAAATTCACTTGTGATTCCATAAGATGTTATTACAATTTTTAATAATCTTTTGAATTTTGGCACCTTTTTTCATTAATTTATTCCCAATTACATATTTTATCAAATGTGATTCCACTATTATTTTTTAACTAAATAGCCTTATTAGGTTTATTTAATTTATATTTATTTTTTATTTTTAGAATTGAATTGTTAATTCCTTGTAATATCAAGATAAAATATTTTTGTTTCGTTTTTTCTTGATATTTTAATATATTATATATTCCTTTAACACATAATTAAAAATACGTTTCTTAATTATAGAATATCAGTGTAAATTATAGAATAAAATGGACGAAATATATGATGTAATATAATTATTAAAATTAGTTAATTTTTGTTCATAAATAAATTTCAATTTTAGGTTTGTGTTCTTGGAACTGGCCTGAAAGAGAGTATTTTAAGTGGATTACTCTCTCAAAGCGGTAGGTGTTAATTAAACATCAAAGTTCTTACAAAATATTGATATAGGCAAGAAGGTACTTGTAATGGATCGTAACCCATATTATGGAGGAGAATCAGCGTCACTAAACCTGACGAACCTGTACAAATACTTCAAAAGAGGTATAATATTATATAATTCATGTAAAAAATATAGAATCCTCCCCTCCAAAGTCATTTGGAGTTAATCGAGACTGGAATGTGGATCTAATACCTAAATTTGTTCTAGCAGGAGGCAAATTGGTTAAAATTCTTAGGGCTACAGAAACGTCCCAATACCTGGAGTGGCAAGTTTTGGATGGAAGTTACGTGTATCAGCACCAGAAGGGGAACTTTTTGTACAGTGAGAAGTTCATTCACAAGGTTCCGGCATCTGACAAAGAGGCGCTTTCATCACCATTGATGGGGTTTCTTGAAAAAAACAGATGCCACAACTTTTATAAATTTGTCTTTAACTTTAACGAACGGGACCAAAGCACGTGGAAGAACCACAATCCATTCCTTGAATCCATAAGCGCATATTACAAACACTATGGATTAGAGGAAAACACAATTGACTTTTTAGGTCATGCTGTAGCACTTTACACTAACGATGACTACTTAAAACTACCTGCCTGTGAACCGATAAAAAGGATGAAGCTTTATATGGAATCACTAATGAGATTTGGTTCATCACCGTTCATTTACCCAGTATACGGGCTTGGCGGGATTCCTGAAGCTTTCTCTCGAAAATGTGCAATTCATAGAGGAACTTTTATGCTAAACAAGCCAGTTAAAGAGTTCAAATTTGATGAAGAAGGAAAGGTGTGTGGAGTAGTGACAGCTGAAGGAGAACTTGCAAGATGTTCAATGGTAGTGTGTGATCCTACATACTGTCTGGAACTGGCTCCTGAAAAGGTCAAAAGCACAGGAAAAGTAATAAGATGCATTTGTATATTAAGTAATCCAATTCCAGAAACAAATAACGCATCTTCATGTCAAATTATAATACCTCAGAAACAACTTAGGCGTAAACACGGTATGTCATTTATCAGTTATTTATCATCATTAACTTTATGATTCTATAACTGTTTAATAATAGATTTTATATCAACTCAGTAACAATTATAAGTGTTTTTTAGACGTCTATGTAACTCTGGTGTCATATTCGCACGGGGTCACAAGTAAAGGAAAATATGTGTGTATCATATCGACAACAGTTGAAACGGATGATCCGATTACCGGTTAGCATAATTTGAATAATAGGTGTTATAGAAATAAGACCTGCAATGGGATTGATTGGCAAGGTTGAAGACCATTTCGTCAACATTTCAGACATATACGTGCCAACATCAAAAGAGTGTAAAGATAACGTAAACCAACACACATATAATTAAAATTTTTCAGATTTTCGTAACCGAGTCTTACGATGCAACCTCACACTTTGAATCTGCATCCAATGATGTTCTTAAACTGTTAGCTGAAAATATAGTAACACCATATTTAGGTGGAGAGAAATGACGGGTAGTGAATACGACTTATCGAAGGTGGATGTAAGATTAATATAAAAAAATATTAAAATTTTAGGAAACTATTTATGAATAGGATCGAATGTAAATTATTTTGAAACCCTTCCTATGTTGTGCTGGAACACATGATTCCCATTTTATGCACCTTTAATTTTGTTTTCACTTTTATTACATATTTAAACTATTATGCCCAGATTAAAAGCAGTTTCCGGTTCACCAAATTCTAAAATTTTAAAAACTATCAAGGTTCCATTCATACCTTATCATACCATTACATATAACATTTATTCTTCCCATGTAAATTAATTGATTTTCTAGAAAAAAGGTGGTATATTCAAGAGGAAAAAAGTTAGGGATGATTCTTCCAAAAGTACCTTAACTTCCTCCACCCTTGAACAGGAGGATGCTGTGGAGTTTGAAATCCCTGAGTATACGCAGTGGTTTGACATAAACGCTGTGAATTTCATAGAAGAAGAATGTGCTCAGAACATTTTTATAGGTATTGTCTAGTTTTGATGAATTTTAGCCTAATTTACTTCCATATTCATCATTATTTTAGGCTACGGTAACGACAAGGATGCCATTTGTGACCATTACAAAAGAATTAGGAATAAAATCCTTAATATGTACAGAAAGGACCCTACCAAATATCTATCAGTAACAGAATGCATTAGGAAATTAGGTAATATATAAATAAGTTAACAACAAATAGGAGGAGATGCTTCAATAGTGATGAAAGTCCATTCATTTCTAAACTATTGGGGAATTATTAACTTTCAAGCTAAAAATGAATTAGGAGAAAGAATTTATTCCAGGAAAATGAGTGTATAGTTTACAAAGTTACAAATTGGTTCAGGATGAAGACTACAGTGAAAAAAATGAAAAATCTGTCTCGTTTTACAACCCAAGGAAAAACTTTAACGACTTTCCAAAAACTGCTGAACAATACTATTCTGATTCTAACGACTCTAACTCTGACCAATTTGACCCAGAATCACCAGAAGATGTGATCAGATACGCAGCAGAGTTGAACTCAGGGAAAAGTGTGGATCCAAAAGCAAATTACCCAAAATGTTGTGGATGTAATAATATGTGCAGGAATTCGTACTATATTCTAGGGCCGGAATACTTAGGAGGTTTGTAAAAGCTTTAAATAAATTTTCAGAAATGAGCCCTTCAGTACGGAGGAGAGGGATTTGGTGTACACAATGTTACTGTAACTCTAATTACCCAATGACACTAACCAAAGAAAGCTTTGTCAGGATTGATCTCCCTCAAAGGTTATCGGAAAGCCTTTCTAGAGTAGATACAAATAACAAAGACCAGAAACCATGGACTGGAAAACAATTTGAGAAGCTGTACGAAGCTATAAGGAAATATGGTACTGATTGGCAAAGTGTAGCTCAACACATTGGGGATGATATCACACCCAATGAGTGTATATTACAATTTGTTAATGCTCCACTGGAGCATGATGTCACATCAAAACTAAAGTTAACAACGTATATGGAGCCACCTTATTATGAGGACATTAACCCTTCATTCCCGTTCTTTGATAGTCCAAATCCAATAGTAACTCTACTTTCGTTTTGCGCAAGTGTTATAAGTCCAGTGGTAGCTTCATCTGCAGCAAAGGCGGCATTCGATGTCATCTTTGAGGCCTGCAGGAAAAACGCGTCCCCTAAGTCTGATCAAAAGAAGGATTTACGTAAGTTTTGTGTAAATAAAATATGTTTAGTGAATCAAAATGAGATGCTAGAACTTGAACAAAATTTCAAAGAAATGAAAAGAAACTCTATCGATCATTCATTCAATTCTGAAGATAAGAAAGAAGAAGAGAACGAGCCTTCGATAAGTAGTGCTACTAAAAAGCAGAAAAGCCCTCAACCAATGAATAATCTGGTAGATACAAGTACACTACAATTGGCTGCTAAGGCAGCTTTGGATGCCGCTGCTTCAAGGTCAGGAGAACTAGCTTCAATGGAGGAAGATAGAATAAGCCAGGCCTTACCAAAACTTATATCACTCAAGATTAAAAGAATTAGTGAGAAACTCAAAAAATTTAACGAAACGCAAGAACAAATGATGAAGGACCAACAACACCTAGTATGTATAATTAACTCTTATATTAAATATTTAGGAAAGAGAGCTTCACAAAATTCTCAAATATAAAGGATTCTTACAGGAGAATCCATAAATTCGCCGGATTAAAAGTAACTTAGTAGTTCTTTAAAGTAAAAAATATTAATTTCTAAAATTTCATACACATTTTTAACACTACATAAAATAAATTTATGGAAAATAAAACAGAAAAATATGTAAATTTATGGGAAGAGCTTCCTTAAGTAATTTAGATAAATTGGTTAAGAGCGCCAAATTATATAAAAATTCATGGAATAGTATTATTAACTCCGCTAAGTTATCAATCTTCGGCCATAACACTGGTATGTAGAGTTAGTCAAGAAAACGTTTTTAAAATAAATAAAATAAATTTTAAATGTTGAATTAGGTTTTGTTGGTGACGAGGAGTGGTTGAAACCTTTGCAAGGGCCCAGTAGATGTAGGTGGTACTGGCCTAGCAAGTATTTGCACATGGACTTTACCCTTCGTCATTATATTGCTATGCAAATATCGCGCTTTAAAAGGAAACAAGACGATCCTGCTATCTTAGATTTGTGGAATACAATCACAAAGTTTAGTACTAACAAGGATTCCATAAAATCTTTCCTAGAATCTGTTGATTCCTACACATTCTCAAACTCAATTACAATTCAAGATACATTTTGTTTATATTATTTAATTTTTAGAGAATCTCCCCTAACTTTCCAAGTTGATAAGTGTGTCACTTCCAAGTTTGAAAATCCCAAATATTTTCCATTTATAAAGTGTAAGAATTTTTAATTTCATTTTTTAATAATTTATTAGATACATTAAAAGCTTTGGAAGAAAATTTTCAGCCTAAGAAGGATATAAAGGTGGATGTACAGCTTAGGAATAGGCTGAGATTACTTTTACAAGACGACCCTTCCCTATTCAAATGCTTTAAAACTAGAAACAGATTTGTGGATACTTTATATTTGAGGAGGAGGAACTACTATTTGGACAAAGTTTCTAGAAAGAAAAAGATCAGTGAGATAAAGCAAAAGTACAAGAGTCACTTCTTGACTCATCCCGACGAAAAAGCAATTTGGCCTGACAGTAAGGGAATACACCAGCATAAGTGGCCTGGTATATAGCAAGAATGGAGGCGGACTTAGATTTGTTAAAGGAATGTGAGGGTGTCAATACTCAGGTTACCTGTGAAAAGCTAAACTTTCCTCCTGAACCCTTTGAAGTGGACCTTGAGATGCTCAACAATGATAAGGTTTGGGAGGATCTTGAGTCACTTGAAAAATCTAAAGAACCTTTATTATTTGAACTTAAACTAGATATACTAGGTAAATTCATACATATAAATAAATAAAAATGAATCCTTATAAAGGTTTATAGAATGCAGAGCCAAGTCGTTTTTCAAAGTGCTAATTAAAAATATAGAATTTAGTACTAGGGGATTGTACCTCACAGCTATAATAATTAAATATAACTCGGCTGATTATACAGCCTGGTACTATCGCAATGAATGTATGAAAGTTCTTGATATGGACTTGGATGAGGAACTACGTATGATCATTTACTTTAAAATACTTATTTAGATTTCACTAGGAGAATAACCATGGAATCAATTAAGGCTTTCCAAGTTAGTCAAAAGATAAAATAAATTATATTTCAGCCTTGGAACCATAGACGAAACATCTGTACTCTGGCCAAGTCAGCGTTTAATGAAATTGAGTATGTCAAGCTGGAGATCTCAACATCACCTAAGAATCAATGTGCATGGGGCCATCTGTAAGTATATGCTTAATTTAATAGGATTAGGACTTGGCTTGTTAGGACATTTGGTGTTTCAGACGTTTTCAAGGAACTTGAATTTGTGGAATTCTTAGTTTCAGGCGATTTATACAACAACTCAGCTTGGAATTACAAGAATTTTATCTTCAAGTACTTTAAAGATGATTTAGATATAGATTTCATGGTTAAAGAACTTGGTAAAGACTTCCAACTTCTCTTAAGAAGACCTGATAATGAAGGGTTGTGTTCATATATCATGGATATGGTTCAATTTCTGGAGAATTCATACAATAAATGTATTATGACTAATTGTGAATGTTGGTTTTATAGATTTATATTATTTTAGGTGAGGGTCCTCTGAGTATATGCCTCGTTAAAATCATAAAATTACAACCTCCTTCTCTTCAACTTCTAAGGCTTCTGGAAAAAATAAAACCAGATGAAGAGGTATCAGTGTACTTTTATACTTCTTTAGGTCCTCCATCAAATGGCTTTTCTAGACCCTATCAGGTCTGATTTTTATAAATTAAGCAAAAGCCTACCTTAATCGGTTTTAATTAAGGCGAAATCCTCTTATTAAAAATTAATCACTTTATAATCTTATTATTAGCTATACTTCAATTACCCTCCATGCATATATACATATAACTATAAATAGATAATTTTTCGTTTCTTCTTTATCTCACCGATGATAATAATTTTCTTCGTACATCCGTCGTCACGCTTGATTTTAAGCTTGACCACGCATTTACAGCGGCCCTTCTAAGCCAGAAATTAAAGGCTTCACAATTAGTCATACCACCTGTAGGCCAGTTGGTTTCGTTGAATTTCTTGTATTCTACTACGTATCCTTCACCAAGCAACTCAAATAAATTCATAAGCAAGATTGATAGAAACAGGTTAACTGTTCCAACGGTCCCGTTTGAATTGGCGCCAACTCCTGGAAACCCTACTCCAATAGCAATAATGTGGCATGTGAAGTACGCCATTGTCAAAAATGAAGCCATTACAGGTTTTCCAATAATTGCTCGTGATAATGCTGAATGCCTGTGGTGTAGTGAAAATATAAGCATAATGCCAATTGACACTTCTATTATGACGAAAACAAGAAATCCGTGCCAGAAAGAGTTTACTCCAGTCCATGGTCTATTAGGTCCATATTGGGTAAGCTCTGAAACGAACGCTATAATCAATGATGGAAGGGCTGAAACAATCAAGTTTATCATTTCTAACTTTTGTAGGTTCTCAAACTCCATAATCAGTCCTGGTGCAATACCTGGGAAAACTGCATAAATTAATCCGAGACCAATCATACACATTGCCATTCCAGAAATTGCATGAGGAGTAAAGCTTTTAGATTCTGTTTCTGTCTTCTTGTCATCATTTGCCACATCCCCTTTCGAATCGTTTCTTACAGATAATGTACTTTCAATTAAATTGCTATTATTAGAATCGTCTGATTTTTTCGAATCGCCCGATTTTGACTTAGATTCTTTAGTAATTTGTTCTAAATAAGCCATGGTCCATATTGCTGCACTTATTAAGCTAATGAATATGAATACACCCAATTGAAAAGCAACAACTAGTAAATCCGTATCGTAAACATTCCTGTCTCCAAAAAAACGCAAGAAGCAAAATTGCATTAAGGATGTTAAAATACCAGAAATTGGCATTGAAGCCATAAAATACACTAAATCTGATCCACCTATCTTAAATGCACACACTTGATTAAGCCCATATATAAATGTAGAAGTTACTAACGACCAATAAAACAGAGTTAACTTCCCAAGCATCCCACCACTTATAAATACAACCAGTAAGACAATCTCAAACAAGAAAACAAACCAGTTTATTGCTATTGATATTGCTTCCACGTATTTCCCACATGATAGAATATATATGTTACCAATACTAACTGCAAGCATACAACCAATCTCCATAGCATTGTGAACCCTATTAACATATAGACTAAAGAGCTCTTCTTCCAGTTTGAATCTTTTAAGACAGTATGATGCACTGTTTAAACCTATTCTTAGAGGGAAGAGAAGAGTTAGTCCAGCAAAGAATAAAGCAGATTTAACTAGCTTATCATGGTGATTATGCATAAATTCACGAAACCAAGGAACATCACGGTCATTAAAGCGTAGACTAAAACCATCTTTGCTTGAATTATAATGGCCATTTTCTGATGAAGAAGCGACTGATTCAGCCATTACAAAGTAGTTTTAAGAATATCAAGAATTTTTGTTATGTATTTTACGCAAACTTATGATCTAGAGAGCTTCAATGTTGATGTCAAGTAGAAGAATAAAACGGATATTCAAGATAAAAAATCTGTTATATCCCCAATTTTCCACTTTCTATTCACGAAATTGACTTTTTACTATTGATCGGAATTTTATTTTTAGGATCTAAGATTTCGAAAAGAAAAAAGCAACTTTTACTCCCCATAGCTAGGTGAAATAAAAATCGAGAAGCTACCTATTTTGTCGTGTAATTTTTTTATTTAATGAATGATCATGCAAATGTGCAGCATTTTAAGGTGGATTGATGATTCTTACTACAAAATTTTCAAAGAATCATGAATATCAAATATGTCTAGAATCAACATCTATTAACATTAAAGAACTTTTAAACCATAAGATTTATTATTTTTTAGCAATAATATGAATAGATTTCGATATATAGACATTTAATCTTAATAGATTTAATATGGATCTACTGAATACTAAAGTGATCTGGCCCTATTTATTTTTAATTTTACACCAACTTTTACTCTTACACACAATATTAATAATTAACTAATTATACTTTTTAAAGATTATTTTATAGGACCAGATTGTTAAATTTGTTAAATTTGTTAAATTTTAAGAAATAGTCCCATTTTTGAAGGTGCCTTAATGCTTATTAATGAACCAAGACTTATTTTGAATGGGATTTTTATGCTATATAATCATAGACAGTATATACAGATAAACAAGTGTATATGGAAAAACATTTAGACATAAAAAATTCATGAATAAAATAATAGAGAAAATGAACACTAGATATGAATATTACACAAAGATAAAATTAGAATATTTTATTTAGTGTCTTTCACGATGTTCGTGAGCGTTAAATGACATAACCTTGAGATTCGGAAGTGAAATTTTCAAAAAGTTCAACATATCAGCTGTATCCTGATCCACTTGAATTACTGGGACGTCGAGTTCAGACTTTTCAGGAATGTAGTCCATCCTCCTTTCACGTTCCTCTTCCTGGAGTTTCAGAGAGATTCCTCTAACTGGACCCTTTTGAATCCTCCTCATCAAGTGCTAAATATTATTTAAAGGATTAAGTGGGCATACCGTTATAAAGCCTGCGACTTTGTTCCTCATACGCTTTGAGGGGATCAGGGCAACTTCCTCTGCGACCTTCTTATTGTATTGGAAATCTAATCCAAGTCTAAAAAATAATTATACATTTAATGAATGTTTTACTTACTTTCCATAGTATTTTTCGACTATTTGACGTGCTGCACGCTTAACTGTCTTGGTTCTTACGCGACCCTGAAGATCAAATTAACGGAATCAAAACTTACCATATTCAATTGTCAGATTTATAAATTTATAGGTAATAATTTAAAACGTTTAATAGGATTTTATAGGTAAATAATTTTTGTAGTGTTGTTTGGCATAAAAGGAGTAAAATTTTATCTTGAAAGTCAACAGAACGGGATGAACTTATCTAAACATGACATAATTGTAAGGATTAAGAGATTGACTATATAATAAACTGTAGTAATTTTATCAAAAGATAGGATGGGGTATTCATTGAGTTAATAGATGGGGAAAAAATGTGTCAATACCATAAACTGAAATTCAAACAACTTATAAAGTTATAACATATATAAATTATTTTAAAAAAATATACTAAAATTATTTTCACGATATGGAGTGATATAATTTTACACATTCTATCATTTGCAAGATTAATATCATCCTTCTACTCCTTATTTCCCCTCAATATTGAAATTGGGCACTCAAACTCGATGCAATACATTTGTTTTTTAGGTGAAACTCCCCTTACATGTGTTATTGTATATTCTGGCAATTTTTTACCAATAGATTTAGTTAACCGTTGTTCGATCTCCTTTTCATATTCATCTGAACCGCTGAAACAGTAACAGTGTACTAACAACTTTCTCGTGTTTTCCTCGTCAATATTATCTCCTAATCCAATCAATGTGTCTGAAAACGTATATTTTGTGACTATGTTACCAAGGAATTCAATTGCTATTTTGGGTAGGTTCATTATTAAATGGACTTTTCCATTAGCCTTCAGAGCCATTCCATCGTACTCCAATGTGTTTTTGTCAAGAATCTTATTCTTCTTAATAACGTCAATTAAAAATTCTCTTCCATCCTTATTGAATACCTTAACCAAGTTATTTACTTTATTGATTTCAATGTTCCTTTTCATGTAAGTTGCTCCTATAATATTTTGTGAACACTTAATTCATACCGATAGGATTTAAATCATTGGCTAGTACGCTACAGCCCTTTTTAGATGCATAAATTGCAAATGGACCTGCACCCGCGAACATATCAACTAAGAATAATTGTTTAATTTGGAAACCAACCAACAATATCATCAGAATCTAAAAGATCCCGTATTCTAGTCCTTTCATTAATTAGCCTAAATAATGTTTAATATACTGTAACATACCTGGAGTTCCAGTAAACGTTCGCAAAATCAACCTCAAATTTTAAACCGTTTTCGACCTGAAACCAATTTAATATATCAAATGATACCAAATTTGCGATGTAATTTTCTTCTCCAGCCAACAGTTCAATATCCATTGTTCTGAACTGATTATGAACCTCAGACCTCTTATTTATTACAGTTTTTATATGTTTGTGTTTCTAAGCATTTTTAAACATTTATAAATGATAAGATCTTACATCTATTATAATTTTTGCGATAAGTTTCTTTATGGATGATCTCTCCTCAGGGACATTCAGGTGGGCTATGTGACCTACAGTTTCGAAGCCTACCATAACTCCAATATCGTCATTTACCACCAATTTAAAAGCCTCCTCTAAATATGTTGAATCCATACAGCCATACCTGTACTAATATCTTCATATTTTATTTTATGCGTGATTGTTGAATGATCAATTGATTCATTGGTGATGAGGTCTCTCAAAGGTGAAGGTAGTAAATCCCATCCTACACAATTTACTCACAAATATTTAAAATTACTTTTTAGAATATATGTTCTGGTATCACTTTCATCATTTTTATAGTAGTCAATTGAATTTAATGGGTTCCTAACGGTGTTTCTAAATTCCAATAATATTAGTGTAAATAATACCTGAACAAATCATTTTTGGCAAATAACGCTATCTTGTCCTTTGTAATAGTCACTTTAGTCCTTTCCTCAAGACGTTCATAACTAAAAGTTAATTTAAACCATAAATCAAATACTTTTCTAGCTCTTCTAAAGTTGTAATCCTTTTAGTGGGAATAAAATCCTCAGAAGAGGAAGAATCCAGCTTCTTCTTCTTTAATATTTGGGACATTTCAGGGGAAGGATGAAAATTTAAGAAAGAATAGGGATAAAGTTTCAGATTATTTGAGATTGTATAATCATTTTTACTAATTGAGTAAACTAGTTTACAATAATATAAAATATTAAAAGTCAAAATTGCGATTATTTTAAAAAAAGAATTATATTTTACATAAATAAAATTCAGCATTAAATATTCATTGATTTTTATTTAATATTGGGAGTTACACATTAAGGTTAATGTGCTTTAGTTTATCAAGCTTTTATTTATTTTAGTAGAATTATTCTTAGATATGTAAATAATTGTTTTATGGATTGTTTTCAAGAACTTGGAGACTTATTCTCCAGAAAATTGATTAGTTCTGAAAAGGGGTATGGAATCATATTAAGTAAGGATTTAAGGGCTAATGTGCCTAAATTACAGGATAAACCGATTTTTTCATATATACATTATTACTCAAGGTTAGTTTAAATACAACCATGACTTTATTTTAGAAAATCAACCATATGTTGTTCTAACTGTTTTATGAATATAGGATCATTGGTTCAAAATTTGAACCATGTTTTAAAAATGTAAATCAAAATTAAGAGAAAGTTAATTTTAAAACATATGTAGAGAGGGGAAATCCATAGACCCTGAACTAGAAGCTAAAATCAACTCAATCAAACAACAATTTCCTGTAAATTTATAATATTTTTACAACTGTTAATAGGAAATTGAAGGTGTAAAAGTTATAAAGTGCAATTCCAATTGTGATTTTATCTTCTGTAGTAAGGAATGCTTAGAGGTAATTTCAATATAAAACATAATAATTAAGGCAGCATCTGGTATACATGATATACTCTGTAAATTCATGGGCGATCAAGAGAAGGAAAGTTGGCGGATATTTAAAAGGTTGTTATTGTTGAAGATATTTTTTTAGATATGCGTTGAAGACTCATGAGAATTTTTATTTTGCCGGTAATTAATTAATTAATTGAATAATTTAGGTTTAATTTATATAAATATATTGTATGACTGTATTTACGGTAAAAGGTCAATTGATGCGTGTATAAATAAATTAAATGAATTTTGTAATATACCATGGTTAGTTTAAGATTCACAATAATCTTAAAGGGATAAGCTTTCAACTTTCGACTCTAATTCAAGAGACCCACTTGAAACGTTAGAATAAAGAACTATATCATTTTAGAGCTTCAGAATCATTCAATATTCTTGAAACATGCCTTAAAAGATTTAAGGATATAGCAATCGAAAATGGAGAAGATGTTGAAAAGCTTTTCTCTATGGACTTTTATCTTAGGCTTCTGGTAACCTAATATTACACAAAAAAATCTAGAAATGCCAATAAATTAAATCTAGGGAATGATGGACCTAGTTTGTGTTGATATCGAGATACAAAATCCTTTAAATGATCTACTTTACAATATGTTAAAGGATCACAAGGGGAAAGAACTAGTTGATATGTTATCAAAGGTATCAAAAGGTTAAATAATTGAAATTCAGGATCTGATAGATGTGTATAAAATAATTCGAGGTAAACCCTCAAAAATGATAGTTATTTGGAATCCAGATGTAGAAGATGTGTCGAAGGATTTGAATCAACTCATAGAATCGTAGCCAGAAATTTAATTTAAACTACTTAGGAAGGAATTGTTCCCAGATATAATAGGGTTAGGACTCTTCAATTTTATCTCAAAGATGAACCATTCATGTGCGCCAAACTTCGAGGTGGATTATGGAAAAAACAATATAGCAAATGTATTAAACACAGAAATAATTGAGTCTTAGATAATTCCGTTGTGTGATATAAAGGAAGGAGAAGAGGCAACAATATCATATATTGATGAAAATGATACTTTTAAAGATCGTCAAGAGAAATTGCTTAAAGTAAGTTTACCATGTGTTCAGAGTTGGCCAACAATTATAACAGAATTATGGTTTCGTGTGTGAATGCGCAAAATGTATATTAGAAGGTTCAAATAATAATTTGTAAATGAAAAATTAAATTAATTAAATGTAAAATAAAATTAAAAATTAACATTTAAACTAATTTTGCTAAATTGTTTGTAGTGTAACGTGTGTCTACAGGATAATTGTCTATATGTTAGTTAGTAAAATATTATGATTAACCATATTGAGGAAAATGGAAGTATTACATTAGATGAATTCACTCAAACAATCATTTCTCAAAAAATCTTTAATATAGATGAGAATGGAGTACTGACAAAATTAGCAAAGGCAATAAAGGACAAATTTTCAAACCTTTATGATAATACATATGTAAATATTTTTGATCGCTCTGCGTTGTCTGATAGTACATACAAATCGCACCTTAATTTACTATTTTCTGTTGATACTAGCTTAAATGAAAATATTTCTGCATTTAAATCGGTTCCCAGATCACGCCAACCAGCTAATATCCTAAATTGGTTCAAAAGGGACACTTCTAAGTGTGAAACAGATGAAAAGAAGGTAGATACACAAGAATGTGTAAATCATCAAGTAGATGTAGAACCTTCCAAAAGAATAGTACCAGTGGATATAGGTTAGTATACAACTTATATAAATATATATAATGATTTTTTTAGATGAATTTGGAACTCTAGTTATAACGGGAGATATGTTATGCTTTTCATCGGATTCTGATGCAGATACGGATTTCGAGATTGTCGACTTGAACACCATAACAGGAACATCAATCCCTATAAGAGATTTCGATTGTTTGGGGGAAGATGATGATACTTTTTTAGAAACAGCTTCAGTTAATAATTGTTCAACTGGAGATAATTTAAGTTCAGATGGGAGCAAATGCTCCGATTTAGAAAGTGTTATCGCAGACATTGCCCAAGATGCTAATTCTGATGATACTCAACCCATTTCCGCTATCTCAGAAGACAGCATTGATGAGTCTACGAAAATTTCTGACTCTAAATATTATTTGGGGAACAATGTGTTTGTGTTTTATGGTAATAAAAACAACTTTATTGGGTCATACTGGGTTCTTACAAAGGTTTTCGACTGTGACTTTAAGACTCTGTTTGCAACACAAAATAATTTAGAAAATGAATCTATTGTAATATATAACAGGAAGGTTCACCATTTTGACTGTAAAACTCTTCAAGAATTACTTACAAATGAAGTTCTAAGTTTGGTAAAATTAAAGGAGCTAGTTGTAACCAGACATAATAAAGTAACAATTTTGGAGAATTTTGATTATTTGTCAGGCTGTTATCAAATTTTTATGAATAAATGGTTTGATACTATGCATGAAAAGGTTTTTATTCTCCTATGCGATAGGTTAAACAACCTTGATACAAGAATAAAGTCCTGTTCCTTAATGTTTAGAATTGGTGGATTGGATAAACATAGATTTATAGACTACATCCACAAGACGAGCATGAAAAATGCCAATGATAATATTAAAGGGTGTTTATCTCGACTTAATGTAACTGAAATTGTAAATAGGGTTGATTTTGACATTATGCTAACTTACAATACATTGGTTGAAGCTCAAAAAAATTATATGAATGCTATCAGAAAACACAAGATTCCATATGGCCATAAATTACTCAGAACTCTGGTTCATATAATACTCCAGGCTAAAACGTCTGAACAAATTGACGTTACTATAAATAATCTAATTTCAGACATACTTTTAGACTATGGACCTCACAAACTCGATGTTATGTTATACGATTTTTACATTAGGCTTATGGAGATGGGGAATCAGGAGCTGCTTCCACTTAAATTTGAAATAAATCACTTACTATCCAAGGTAGGCTTTAACTATATTCATTGCTACTTATTTTACATTAGTTTTAAACCAACACATCTTACTTATTTTATTATTCTCATCAATATTTTACAGGTATTTACAAATGCAGATTTATCGTACGAGTTTGACTTAAACTTGACTGACCGCGAGATAAAAATGAAAGATATGAAGAATTTAGTTGATAAAATTATTTTAATGATTCAAAATTTGAGATTTAAGAATTAAACCCTTAATATTTATGTACAATATATATAAACTATGATTAAATTAATGTTGTGTATTGAGATGTTATGAATTTAGTTCCAATGGATAGAATTCCTCTTCCTTTTCGTACTCAATGTTGACTTTTCGTGCTCTTCTCTTCCTCCTAACTAAGGGTTCAACCTTAGTTTCGTCCAGCATATCGGGTTCCAACTCCTCTTCCCTTTCTGGAACTTTATCCTTCTCAAAGCTGTATAGTTCGCCGTAAATGCCCTGACTTAGTCGGTTTAGAAGTTCCTGCTCAATACTCTTGTCAAGTTTGGCTGCGATTTCAGCTTTCTTCTCACGGACCGATTCACGACGTTCTGTTTTTTTCTTAACTGGAAGTAGTTTTATCTTTTTATTCAATGCCATAGTTCTCATGTTACTTAGGACTTCTCGTAGACGTTTAAAACGCATTTTACATTTGGTAGTTAGGTGATTGGGGAACCCAACCTTAGTTTCTTGAGTAATTTGTTCTAAAGCTTCAGTTTTGGATTTAGAAAGACGAATTTTCTGCCATTGATCTCTAGGAGTGTGGCATCTTTCAACTGTTTTCAAACATAGCAACAAGTCACCTAATTGATTATTAATAATAATAATTATTTAATTTGTAAATTTATTTTTAATGAATAAATCAAAATACCTTGATCTTCAATCACAGTTGCATAATTGCTGTTAGCTAAAGGGCAACTAGCATGGTTACAAAGGCCAGTGACGTTGTATACATTAGTACAAAATGCTTTTTTGTCAGTTCTGAAAGGAAATGATCATAAAATTAACTTACGTTTTTCGAAAGGAACAAAATCCGTTCTTAATTAACTGCCAAACTACGTCATCACTCATTTAAATAAAATTTATTAGATAAAATACATTTTATTAAATATTATAACAATGTAGTAATCCTTTAAAAATAGATTAAAATGTGAAAATGTGAAATGGATTCAAAGAATAATTGTAAAAAAAAGAATAATGTACAGATTTAGAATAAAAGATATATTTAAAAATAAACAAACATATAACTGCGATTAATTTATGATAATTATAAATACAATAAATTATATAATAATTCGAATTTATAGGAGTAGGGCGCGTAGATTTATGTTAAGAACTAAGTCATATTATAAATTAATTTTAGTTTAAATTTTATATTAATCTACACATATTACAATATTGTATTAATTATATAGTTTAAAATGTACAAAATATTGATTTTATTGTTAAACATATGGAATCTTTAACCGTATTACCTTAAATTAAACCTTCTTTGTAAAATATAAATAAATTTTCTTTAAAATACTAATAACATAAATTGAATTGTACAAATAGCTCTGATTTATTGAATGTAGTTGAAGTTACACAACCAAATCAACTCTGAATGTAGTTTTAAAGGTGTAAAATATAGATTCGTTTAAAAATGTCGACATTTGGATTTGGAAGAAGTTTTCCAACTCCAAACCCTGCTCCATCGTCAAATAAAGATGATAATAATATAACAGGAAAATGTAATTTTATCATTAATTCATATAGTTATTAGTACTAAAGTGTTAATTAAAAATAATGAAAAATTATTAATTTTATTAATGAATTAATGTAGTTGATCCCACCGCCTTGGAGCGTGGAGCCAAGGCTTTAAAAATGCTAGATTCCTCCCCTAATTCACAAAAGGCTTTTGAACTTACAAAGCTTCAAGAAATGACAAAGCAACAAGAGTTGCAGATGCAAATTGAACAGGTTCCTATCTAATCATATATTTATATATACAAGTTGTTAAAAATGAGTAAATATAATGTAGATGAGACTGAGGCAAGGTGAATTGGGAACTCAAAAAGCAAAGGTTGAGAGTGATGAACGTAAAAAGTTACTTTCACATCAACAGGAACAAGAGAGAATTACAGCACAATACAAGGCTAAACTTGAGGAGTGTGTTATAAATAGTATATTTATATAATAATCATAACTGAAATAAATAATAATTTACAGTGAAATGTATCAAAAGAAGCTTCACGACCAACGAAAACAAAATGAAGAGTGGCTACAACGCCAACATCAACAATTTCTGAAACAGGAAGAGATCAGGAAAAAAACAGGTTCGTAAACTAATTTCATTTATTTTTAAACAACCTAAATTATACAACACCTCAACCTGTATATTGAATATCTATTAATTATAGAAACGGAGATACTAAATATGCGAAAAGAACAAATGAAACAAGAAAAGGAACTTGAGAGAGAAAACCTAATCGCTAAAGTTAGAGAAGAGAACATGGGTAAAATCAAGCAAGAAAGAGAAAATTTTGACATTCACCTCAAGTAACTTATTCATCTAACAAAATTAAATATATAGAATGATGAAGGAACGCTCAGTTGAGGAGCGCAAAACTAAATTGGAGTCATTGAACACAATTTTTTCGTCAGTGGGATCGGGATTGTATTCCTTACTTAGCGATAAACAACGCCTAACATACACAGTATGATTTTAAACATAAATTTATATATACACTTTTCAATATAACTCAAATTAGGTCATGACTTTGACTGGTTTATCATTGGGCGTTTACACAGCAAAAAATGGCACTAAAGTAGCTCGAAAAGTCATTGTAAGTTATATATACTAGTAATTTAGATTAGTTTTTAATCCTTAATATATAATTTAGTAAATTATTGTCAATGTAGGAACAAAAAATTGGTAAACCGTCATTAGTTCGTGAGACCTCCAAATCCATACTAACAGTAAGTTAATTATATAGTAAAAATCCTTTTAGAATAATATCAAAAGCTTCTGGGAGTCATTAATGGGGAAGAAGAAAGAGCTAAACTTGAATGAAATAGTGCTAAACAATAAGTTAAGTGAACGCTTAAACTGGTCAATCAACTCACTCTTGAAGTGTAAGGAAAACAAAACGCCCTACAGAAATATTCTACTATACGGTCCTCCCGGTACCGGTAAAACACTATTTGCTAAAACGTATGTTCAAAATAGTTATAAATGCATACCTATTTCTTGATCAAAACCTTTAATAGATAATAAAATTTTAGACTTGCTTTGAAGAGTGGAATGGACTACGCCATCATGACCGGTGGTGATGTTGGACCCCTTAAAGCAGATGCTGTAACTGAGTTAAATAAACTGTTTAAGTGGTCAAATAAATCTAAAAAGGGTCTAATTCTTTTTATTGATGAGGCAGAGGCTTTTCTAAGACAAGGTCGTTCAACACTACAGGGAATGTCCGAGAACATTCGAAACGCTCTTTCTGTAAGTTCTAGATTTCATAAATAATAACACTTACCTCCTATTTATTGTATATTTATCTTATAATTAATTGTATAAATAATGTTTTAGACATTTTTGTACCATACTGGTAACGAGAATAACAATTTTTGTCTAATTCTCGCTACTAACGAGAAGGAAATTCTGGACAAGGCTGTAGTTGATAGGATTGATGAATCTTACAACTTTGACTTGCCTGAAGAAGAGGAACGTAAAAGAATGATTAAAATATTCATGTACCAGTATGTAATTAACCCTCTTAAAAGAACTTCAAAAGTGCAAATTGACGAAGGCATTAACGACGAGTACTTTGCAAAGCTAGCAAAGAAAACTCAAGGTCTTTCAGGAAGACAAATATCAAAGGTAGAATAATAGTCATATTAATAATCACGCTTATTAATCATATTTTTTAGTTGTGTATAAGTTTGCAAAGTGCTATTTATGGAAGTGGTGCAAGTAAGCTTACAGTTGACCTTGCTGATACTGTCATTGACTGGCACTTGAAGAATCAAAATAACGATTAAAAATTCTTAACGAGCAATACTCTCTTATAATATTTGTTTATTCCGTTTATTCTATACATATTATTTAATGTTTTGTGGCATTAAGATGGTAATACCAGGATAATACCCAGGTGTGTATATTGTATGTGGTGTATATACTATATGTATATATATGCATGTGAACATAATATTAAGAGTTACAATTGTAATTATTGATAAGTTCAAGTAAATCATATTTCCATCTATAATAAATATTAATTTAAGAATATAATTTTAAATAGTTAAATAACTATTAGTAACTTGAAAATATTTGTTATGGACTTCAAATCGATATCAATAAACGATAGTCCATGAACTAAAATCCTATTTTGTTTAATAGAACCAACAGTCCTACTTCCAGTATTTTGACTGCCATAATTGCTATCGCAATTGTTATTTTGGGTATATATTATGTTAATAATTGCGGATAAATCCATAGAAACTCTTCCGCACAGATACAGGTATAACCAATCTCTCAGGAACTTCTGTTCTACTTTAAGTGCCATTAATTGAGACCCAAAGTCCTTTTCTATGCCATTCACTTTAAAAACAGGGTTTATTCCTTGTTTTCCCCCATAATTAGGTGTGGCATTCCTAGGTAACAAGTTACTTGTATAAAATGTCTTAGTCAGAAGTTTAATTGGTTTGTCTTCCAATACAACAAAATCAATTCCTTTGTTCTTTTCTTTACATTCCTTGTTAAATGTAATCAAGTGATAGGCTAAATCATGTAATAATGAGTACAGTGAGTAGTCATTGTGGTTATAACGGAAGTGAGTTGTAGAACGTGAATTCTTAAGTAAGTGTGGCCGAGAAATGGATAAGTTCCGGTAATTGGTATAAAAGATACATGTTCTCTTCATTTTGAAAGAATTAAGTAGGGTTAATAGATTTTTATAAAATCCAAATATCATTTTAAGACCATCTAAAAGATAATAGTCAGTTTTAATCAGTGATATAGAAAACTGATCTAGAGTAAATCTGAACAATAATCTAACGTAAACTTACATTTGTAGAATAAAGGTTGAATATCATAAGAACTGCATTTGGTGAATTTATTGTACAAAAGGTTTCTTTTCAGTGTATTTTTTATATCATATATGTTATTTTGTGTAGTAAAGACTCTGTCTTCCCAGATCAAATTAGGGTTTGTACCATAAACCCTTTGATAGTGATGTGTAGAATATTTAGAATGTTTATTCAAATTAGTATTGGGGGTGGAATTAGTGTGACTCAAAAATATAAAGTATAGGTGTAGTATGGAATACAAAAGTGATCCAATAAATTGTTGACCTGCTGCCAAAGACTGTAGCTTAAACAGAATTTCGAGAATATCCTTGTGTCTCATTACAGACTCTGAAATCAAATCTAACAAATCAACTCGATCTTTTAAAGAGCTTGGTACAACCTCTAGATTATCTATGAAGACTCTCATGTTGTTTTGATGTGAATCGATAAGTTTTGATAATTCCGTCCTAATAGGTTCGTATTCAAGTGTGAAGAAGTTGCATGGCTCAAAGAACGATTCTCTTTTACTTGTGTAAACAACGGAACCATTTGTAAATACGTAATTCATGTTCCTCTTTTTAACTTGTTTCATCTTAAATAGGCTTGGAATACCTTTAAAGTTCAGTAAACCACATTTTAACTTTAACTCCAAGGTGATATTGTTGAAAGGTAGTTCATCAGGGCAGTCTTCTTCTTTAGTTTGATTGTCGGCATATTTATTTAAATCATCCTTATTGAGTGTGGGATTGATGTTTGTTGTGAGTAATGGGTCTGTGTTCTTAGATGACACGTAGTCGGATAATAATTTATTGTTTAGTGATATAAAGTCACTTATATTGAATAAATTCTGCTCAATTGAACATAATTCATATTTGTCGGAATTAAAGTAATTTTTATTATCAGGAGAATCGAATTCAAAGTTTTTATTTAGCTTTATTATTGAGTCACAAGGTATAAGTATAGAATAGTTCTTTTCTATGTTTCCATCGTAGAATACCAGTATCTTGGTATTATCTGGAGTTTCACCACATTCTTGGTCAGTGGCATCTGACGATTTCAATAGTTCCATAAAGGTTTGTCGAATTTTTGTGGTCACATTCTTATCTAATAAACATAAAACTTTATTTTGCCTATTCAAGTTGTTTCGAGTATCTTTTAGTTCATTTAGATCTTCAGTGGTGCGATTATCTGACCCAAAACTGTTCAGAAACTGAACAAATCTATAATGAAACAATAGTCTCGATTTGTGATTCTCGATAGTTCCATATTTTGTTATCTTCAAAACGAAATTACGAAGTTCATCTAAAGAAGAATGGTTATTTTTATAAGAATTAGGGTATAAATCTAAAATAAATAAGTCTTAAATAAAATATAATAACAAATATGATGTTAAAATAAAAAGGATCTAACCATTTTCACATGTGTCGTTGATATTGTTAGAAGTTGATTTTACTCTTACAACGAACTGAGAGTTACCAGCTCCCAGGGGAGTAAGAATGAAGGTTTCCATAGTTTTCTACCATTTATAAGTCAAATTAAATAAAAATATTATATTTGTATACATATTATAAAATGATCATTATTAGATTTATATTTGTGGGAATAACCAAGATTCTTAACAACAACAGTTATATGATTAGTTTACACATTTTATTATTTTTTGTATTTTCCACTTTATTATTAAAAAAGTAATAATAGGACAGTGGAATTATTCTCGATGAATTCTTTTTTGAAGAATAAATTTTCCATTCTTTGAAAATAAGAATATTCTACAATTACATAATTATTTATTTACTTATTTAACTTAAAAGGTTTATTTAACTCATTTAAAATGAATCCAGAGTTTGAATCCAATAAACACGTATTAAATATTGATATTTTATTATTTGTGAGACAAATGATAAAAAATAATGCTGAATTCATCGATCCTTCGGTGATTATTAACAATAGAAATCCTATTATACCAAACGAGAGCAATAATGAACCATATAAAAGGAAGTTGATTGACAATGATATTACACATGACCACAAGAAAAAGAAGTACGCTTTCGAACATGCTAATTTCAAAAATGACATCGACG
This sequence comes from Theileria sp. buffalo, assembly GCA_026724395.1. Taxonomy (NCBI): domain Eukaryota; phylum Apicomplexa; class Aconoidasida; order Piroplasmida; family Theileriidae; genus Theileria; species Theileria sp. buffalo. The sequence continues at coordinate 82,730 of JAJHPJ010000018.1, read as the reverse complement.
TTGATCTTAATCTCGATGGAGAGCTTGAAAGTAACTTAGAATACGGATTACCTCGATGTTTAAACAACATGAATAAGAGGATAAATACAGAGAAATTAGATTTCGACAAAATAGTGAAGAAATTGAGGAAAAGTATAAACGATTTAATAAACGATGAAATAATTAGCAACACAAGATTATCCTTTGAGGACATAACAATTAACCAATTATTACGATTGGAAAGCTTGGAGAGAGAAGAACAACATGTTGAATTAAATATTAAACAAGTTGAAAAGGATGAGGAAGAACTAATAGACAAAATAATAGAATTAAACAAAGAATCAAACAAAATAATAAAAATGGAGGAGGATGAAGACATTGTAAATATTTACAAGTGGCGTCATGTTAAAACTCTAGGTGAGGGATCTTATGGCAGAGTTTACCTTGTATCCTCAAATTTAACAAATGAGAGAAGAGCGTTTAAAAGGATAGTAATAAACAAGAAGTTAAATATATACATGCTTCGTGAAATGTACTCACTCTTACTACTTTCCTGTTTAGATCCATTCAATTCTAAACAAAACTATAGTCCTTGTGGGAATTACAAGTTCGAAAACTCTTACAATAAGTATAGTCGCAACTTTCTCGCCACTTGTGATGATACCATCAACAACTTTGAAAACAATCAATACTTTAGGTATGAAAAGAATGTTATAGAATTGGATAAAATATATTTCGGAAAAAACAGAATATATTTATCTTTTCCTGTATTTGATTACAATTTGAGAGAATATTCAACCAAGTATTACAAAAATGGAATGGAGATTGAATTGGTCAAACGAATAGTCAGGCAAATACTTGAAGGTGTTTATATTTGCCACTCAAACAACATAATTCACCGTGATATTAAACCAGAAAATATATTAATATCTATAGATCAGTTCAACGTTAATGCCAGACTTATTGATTACGACAATATTAAGTGTACTCATAGTGATATGTATAATACAAGTAGTATCATAGAAGATGATTACATTGATATTAGTTCAATTGATGACGGTATCGATCAAAATTTGACAAACGGTTTTAATTTCGGAAACAAATTAACTAATAGAGACTTATTTAGTATACCGAATATAAATAAAGTAATTTTATCAGATTTCGGTTTATCACGTCAAGTTGATCCCGACCACTCTTATCAGAAAAACAAAAGTAATGAAACTGTTTTCATAATGAACCTAGATATAAAATAACTATATATATATTATTTTAATTAATAATTTAATAGAGTTAACCATGGAGGTTGTAACTTTAAACTACAGGGCTCCAGAACTTTTGTTAGGTTACAACTTTTACTCATATTCAATTGATATTTGGTCCGTTGGATGTATATTGATTGAACTATTAACAGGTCAAATTTTAACTAATTTTAAATAAGTTTTAATTAATTAAGAGAAACACAATAGAATTATAGGAAAACAATTGTTCGATGAAAACAACGAGTTCGGTTTACTGATTTCAATTTTTAAGGTTTTTGGAAAACCTACAGAATCTGAATGGGCTCAAATATCATCATTTCCTTATTTGGTATTTTATTTTTAATTAAAAATAACAAAAATCACATAAACCTATTCAATACCATATATAATAGTTTATAAACAAATTCATTAATTACAGAATGTTGAAATCAATTGTAATAACAAATATGAAATGTTTAAGGGATTAAGTCAAGATGAGTGCTTAGTGGATTTGTTATTAAGGTTTCTTCTATTTAAAATCATTTACATTGAGCAAATGAAATGTTTAGAATGTTAGAACTCAATCCGAATAAGAGAATAACGGCAGAAGAAGCGATTCAACACGAGTTTTTTAGGTGAAATCAAAGTTTAATCTGGTCTCACTGTATAGTATATTGATAGATAATGGATGAAATTATTTATTCGTCTTTTTAAATGGTCTTGATGAACCAGGTAGATTAAAAATATTGTTACAAACTTTACACTTATAAACCTAAACAGTAATGAATTTGTTTAAATTACCATTCTGTTTTTATAATATAGGTTTTGTTTCAAGGTATTTTTATTCTTTTTAGAGTTATCTAAATTTTTGAAATCCCTTTTAAATAATTTTTTAGTTCGTTTTCGTCCTTTTTTGTTGTTTTTGACACAACGTACTTCTAGATTTACACATGGAGTAAATACAACTCCACACCTTTTACAAATGTTTAAATAATCATTATTGCTTAATTCTAGAGAAATGTGTTAAGAATTAAATATATCAAACCTCGTTTAGAATCTTTTAAAAAACAAATAGAGTTCCTCCTGTAGGAATAAAGTTAGACAAAAATATACAAAAAATAACTATTTGAAAATACATCAAATAATGTGAAACAGATGGTAATTTATTGGATAGTAATATAGAAGAATTAATTAAAAAGTCGATTCTTAATTCATGAGGATCCTTCCCATTTAGAATAGCTTTATCGCTAATCATTTCAGTTTAAATATCAATACTATTGCTGAATTTATTAAAATTAAACATTTCGAATGATTTGATGGTAAAGTATATTTTGTGCAATCTATAATGTTAGGTTATGGAATACTTAGTAAACATAAATATAAATTTTCAAATTTTGTTCAAATAATAAATTTTAATAAATTGTCGAATAATTTTGTGTATAAATTATTCTTTTCATCACTAATCTATGTACAAAATATGTAAATTAGAATTCCACCGAGTTATAACCTTTTTAAATTTGTTACAAAGTGTTCTTTTGTAAAATATTATTGTATAATAGTTTAATAATTTGTTGTTTTAAATGGGTTCTGATAATTTGGAAGGCTTAGAACCTAGTCCTCTTCTGTTTTCTGTTGTTAAGATATTGTCTGACAATGGACTCAGAAAAACTTTGAACAGGCTAAGGAAGGAAACGAAATGTAAGAAGGTGAGAATTATAACTAATTCTAAATTAATTTAGCTGAAAGAGAAGCACCTTCCAGAAGAAATTAGAAATGCAGATTTTGGCAAAATGGTTTCAAAATTATTCAAAAAGAGAAAACTCAGCCCAAACAAAACTCAAACAAAGACTAAAAAGTCTGAGGAATCAGAAAAGGTTTTGAATGGATTTGTTAAGTCTTCTAAAGGTTTAGAACGCACCATTGAAGAATCCAAGAAATCTGATTCTGTTAGTTCTGAGGTATCGGATAACGCTTCTAATACTGATAAAAATGAAAAGAAGGCTCCTGGCTCAGGTATGATTTTTGCAATTATAATTTTAATAGGTGTTCCATTTAGGAGAATTCACGATGAAGTCTGGTTAAATAAGATAGAAAAGGATGAATTGAAAGTGAATTCTTACAAAATGAAGGATGATACCTTCGCCCTGAAGGCTGCTGAAGAACTTGGTTCAGTAAAAGGAAAAGACTTCAAATCCCAAAAATACAAGAAAAAGCGTTCTTCCTGGAGCGGTTCAGGTATTTTAAAAGTTATAAATAATAAATTTAGGTGAAATAACAAGTTCTGTAAACTCCGTAATTTTTAGCGATTCTGATTCTTAACATCACATTACTCATAACCCACAGAATTCTTTCAATTCACTTTCATAATTTCAATATTCTTTATAAAACATGTATATATGTTAATAATTACATTAATTAATTGTACTTACTCTATAATTTTTTGAATTTTGATTTTACACATTCCTTCCACCAAAATAACTAATTTATCGTTAAAAATAATTCCAGTATATAAAATGTGTAACATTTAACCAATATAAAAATACTAATAATATTAAAATATTATGGAATTTTATAAGAACTAAATAAAACTGACCACAAATGTCAGACCTGTCGTCATTGTTAGAAAAGGAAGAAATTACCTGGCCAAATGAATTTAAACCCATACAGCTTGTATCAGGTGCGTTTTAATAAGATTCTATCTGGTTTAATACTTAATTTTAGGCTCAAATCAAATTGGAGATTGCTGGAAAGTGGCCTGTTTTACCCACAAACTTGTCACTTCTCTAGAAGAAGAGCTGTTAGTTTAAATTTTGAGAATATTTTATATTCATTGTAAATTAAACAAGAATAAAATGAAATAAATAACGTTCGAAATTAATTAACTATATAGAAAAAAGAGGAAAAGACAGCTTGAAACCTTTGAATATCGCTACGAGGAACTGAACCAACAACGTGGACCTGAACTACCAGACGATGAAGCCTACGATTATTATGAGTAATTTTTATATTAGATATCCACTCATTTTCTCAAATAAACAATTATATACAGTTATGATCTTGAAGGTGAAATGGGTCAGATTGAAACATTCATAACAAAGCTTCGAGATAGAATTCAGGAGGTACCTTAAATTTTTTGATTTATTTTTCAGATTGAATCACAACTAACCAAACTTCGGAATAAATATGTTAGAAATTTGGATTATAATATTCTTAGGATTCTGGATCAGATAGGGATAGTGACTCTACTGATGCCAGTGATAAGGATGATAACAAAGGTAATTGTAAATATAATTATAACTCTTTAGAAAACAAGGAATACTTCAATTGTTATGCGAAATTGGTAAGATTTTCAATTTATTAACAGTTCAGATTCTTAATCCATTTGTTATTCGTGACAATAGTTGTATCAATGAGAAACATCAATCCACAACAGTGGAGTATCAACTTAATTCTATACTAAAGGAAGGTTTGTTACTATTTCGATACACAAATCGAAAGTAAACTCTTAATAAATTTATTCAGTTGAGAAAATTAGGGATGAATTGGAAGCATTCTCCCATGAAACGACCAATAAGGATGGAGTTATGAAGATTCTAAGTATAGAAAAGGTTCTGAGAAAAAGAGAACCTTTTAATGACACATGGGCCATTTTATACGTTACGTAAGTTATTTAATAATTCTTGAAATGATTTGTTAACTTAGAAAGGAGATGGTTAATGGATCAGTTGAGAGTTATTTGAAAGGACTGCCAAATAGGGATAATATTTATCAGTTACAAGACTCACTTCTTTGTCGGAATTTAAAAGACCAAATATCTTTGTTTGTCATAATCTAGAAGCTAGTTTAATCATGTTTTAGAATGGAACATATGCAAAAAATGGGAATTTCACATAATAATATTAAACCGACTAACGTACTAATATCTAAAGATGGGCTTAATCTCCTATTGACGGATTTTTGTCCTGAAAGTTAGTCCCAAAATTAAATTTGTGTTTAGCATTATTCATTGAGAGATGTTATAAAATTAGTCAAGGAAAGCTTACGCACTCAAATTTTACATCACCTGAGCTTCTTCTCTTACTTACAAATGAAGTTCCTTATCATAATCCAAAAAAATCAAATAAATTGATGGACGAAATAAACTCTAGATTTCAACGTTTTGATTTCCCAGATAAAATTAAGCCCTTCATGTATAGAAGTGATGTGTTTTCTCTAGGCTTGATTTATTACCATCTCTTAACCCTAAAAATTCCTTCGGTAGGTAAGCACATATGCTAACACACATATAGGACCAACAATTGATTTATGAGGATGTGATTGATGAACTTAAAGAGATGATGAAAAAAAGAAATCGAGGTAAGTGAGGATGATATAGAATATTGAATTCAGAACTAATTGATTTGGTGATGAGAATGTTGGTGTTTGATCCATTCAAGAGAGGAACATGGGAGGAACTCATGGAATTAGCTGATTAAAAAAAGAAAGTTCAAACTAAATAAAATATATTTTAATATAATTTATGAAATAGTATTTAATTTTTATTTTCAATATGTGTTTTTAACAAAATATGGTGTTTACTTAAGGGATTCCACTCCATAATTAATTGTTTTCAGTTTAATTTACGTAAAGTTTTTGTTCATTCGTTGTAAATTAATAAATTAACATTTAAGATGTTCAATTGCAGTTTGTTTTTTAAAATTAGACCAAATCAATGTAGTTCATTTAAAAATTTTATTTCCTATGGGTTTTCTACCATAGTTCCAAAGAGAAACTTGAGTTTAAATAAAGAAGTTTATTTTATAAGAAGTGGATTTCGCACCTTTGCAGTTGGTACTTTTGTTAGAAGTAAGGAGCACTTAAACATCGGTACCATTGGTCATGTTGACCACGGAAAGACTACACTTACAGCTGCTTTAACAAAGGTATGTAGTTCAGCAGGTGTTGGAGAGTACGTTCCATATGACTCAATAGATAAAGCTCCTGAGGAACGTAAAAGAGGTATAACAATCTGTGCCACTCATGTAGAGTATGAAACTGAAAAACGACATTATGGACATGTGGACTGTCCCGGACATGCCGACTATATTAAGAATATGATTTCAGGAGCTGCTCAAATGGATGGAGCTATTTTGGTGGTTTCAGCACCTGATGGACCAATGCCTCAAACCAGAGAACATATTCTACTGGCCAGACAAATAGGAGTACCTAGACTTGTAGTTTATTTAAACAAGATGGATCTTCTTGAGGATCCTGAATTGTTGGAGTTAGTTGAGCTGGAGATTCGGGAATTACTTTCTGAACATAAATATGATGGAGACTCTACGCCAATTGTGAAAGGTTCAGCAACAAAAGCATTAAATGATGACCCGGAATCAGTACAATCTATTAAAGATTTACTTAAAGCCTGTGATGAGTACCTATTAACACCTGAAAGAAAAGCTGATTTACCACTTCTAATAGCAGTGGATGAAGTAATGTCAATTCCAGGAAAAGGAACTGTAGTAACAGGAAGAGTTGAGCAAGGAAAGATAAGACCAGGTGATGCTATTGAAATTATTGGAGGAAAGAAGGCCGGTAAAAAAAGTACTGTTGTTGGTTTGGAAATGTTCAGAAAAACATTGGACGAAGGAATTGCAGGAGATCAAGTTGGAATTTTACTAAAAAATGTCAAAAAAGACGATGTTTCAAGAGGATTTGTTATAACATGTCCAGGAAAATATTCATGTTATGATTCCTTTGATGCTGATTTGTATGTACTAACACATGAAGAAGGGGGAAGAAAAAATGCTTTTGTGTCAAACTATCGACCTCAGGCATTTATAAGAACAGGCGATATTAGCTGTTCAGTACATCTTCCAGAAAATGTGCCCATGGTAAGTTTATGCTAATAAAAAAATTACAAATTAACTACTTATTTATATTCATTATTGCCTAAAATACCCTAAAATATACACATAAACATGATGTAGGCGGCTCCTGGAGATAGTTTGAGGTGTAATATTAAACTTTTACATCATATGCCTCTACACGAAGGGCTTAGGTTCGCTTTAAGGGAGGGAGGAAGAACAGTGGCATCCGGAATAATTTCCAAAGTTAATCCGTAAATGAATTTGTACAAATAAATTCTATTTTAAAACACAATAATATCATGAACTTTTAGTCCAAATACACAGTATTTATTAAATAATGGGTAGAAGCAATCATAATATAGTGGCTGATAAAATATTGATAAAACATTATTTAAATTTTATTATTTTTTGTATTTTTGGAAATAATGCCGGCAGGGACTCAGGTATTTTAATAACTTTATTTTGTTAAATAAAACTTTCTAGGGTGGTAAAAAGAAGCCTCTCAAAGCTCCGAAAAAGGTGGAGGTTCTAACTGAAGAAGACCTCGAATATAAAAAGAAGAATGCCGAGTTAAGAAGGTAAATTTATTTGTCACACATCTGTATATTAATTAGTTTAATGAAATCAGTAATATTGTTACTAATTTTACACAGGCAAGATGAAGAGGCTAGGAAAATGCTTTTAGCTAAAATGGCAGCAAAGAAGAAATAAATTTAATTATTTAATCGGCCTAGAACTAAAAGAAAATCGTCATTCTTATTTCTGGTCTAAATAATATTCGGTGTATTGGGAGGCTTAACAAACTACACATTTTTTTAAATATGTAATATAAATGGTCTAATATTGTTTGCGTTCAATGTGATATTTGATAAATGCTTAGTTTTATCGGACTTTGTGGATTATTGTTATTGTGGATTACCGACGACAAAATGTAGGATTCTATAAAATATAACATAAATAAAGTGGAATTAAGTAGTTAGATGAAATTAAATTAATAATAATGGAATAAAAATAAATAAATAAATAGTTTAAAATAAAAATAGAATCCGTAAAGAGATTTTAGGCAGGATTGAATTCAATGATAGAATATATAATAGCAATCCAGAATATTATAAGATAAATAATATGTGTAAATATGGAAGGATGGAAAAACGGCTACATTTGTAATCAAAATATTTATGGATGGGGAGCCGAGGATGGGGCTTACTATTAGTAACATTAAATTGCCATTTAAGGACATAATTATTTGTATTTTGGATTTGATTTATACTCCAGTAACAATAAAAGTTCAGTAGATTTCAATTTTCAATCGATAGTTATTTATTAAACCTTGTGGTGTGAGGGTTAATCCTATTCACAAATAATTTAATTATAAAACTGTTCTATCCATAATAAACAAGTTTTAATTAATATGGCAGTCGGAAAAAATAAAAGAGTTAGTAAGGGTAAGAAGGGTGCCAAGAAGAAGATTATAGACCCCTTTTCACGTAAGGAGTGGTATAACCTCAAAGCACCAGTAACCTTCAATGTTCGCAACTTCGGTCAGACCTTAGTTACTAAAACAGTCGGAACAAAACTAGCAACTGACGGACTCAAGGGTAGAGTATTTGAAATGAGTCTAGCAGATTTAAACGCAGACGAAGACCAAGCCTATCGTAAGATCAAATTATCATGTGAAGACGTCCAAGGTAGGAATTGCCTTACAGACTTCCATGGCACAAGTGTTACAAGAGATAAGCTTTGTTCGTTAATTAGAAAAAATTACTCACTAATTGAGGCATTCGCAGATGTTAAGACACTAGATGGATACAACCTCAGGTTGTTTTGTGTAGGATATACAAAAAGAAGACCAGGCCAATTGAAATCTACTTGCTATGTAAGAACAAGCAAAGTAAGGTTGATTCACAAGAAGATGGTGTCAGTAATGACAAATGAAGCCTCCAACAGCACTCTCAAGGAACTTGTTAAGAAGGTGATCCCAGAATCTATCGGTAAGGAGATAGAAAAGGCCTGTAAATCGATTTTCCCCCTCCAAAATGTACTCGTTAGGAAGATTAAAGTCTTGAAGAAACCAAAATTCGACCTAACAAAGTTGATGGAATCTCACAACTACTCGGGAGATGAGGAAGGTCGCACTCTAAAGGTGAAGGAGTCAGAAAATGCAACTAACCTCTTAACCGCTGAGTTACAGTCAAGCTAATCAATTTATTGAAATCATAAAATATACTTTTAGTCTATCTGAGTTATTTATCCTGTTTTATGTGTACCTACCCACATGTATGTTTTTTATGAAATCTTAATTTTTTCATTTTATTCTAATTAATTTAGAATTTTTTCTACATGTAATAATATATAAATATAAAGTATAATGGATATCTATCCATTTTATTCCCAAATTATAATATTTTGTTTCGTTTGTTATTAAATCATACGAAATCGCAATAATTTTAACAAATTTGTTTTAAAATGAGTATTTAATCACAAGATCCCACTAAATAATGTACAAAAGGGGTTACAGAAGGGATTTACCCCAAAGAGGTGGGTATATGTCCCAAAAGCCGAGATTTATGATGAAAGAACCAACATCACAAGTACCAAGAGAACCAACACCGCATCATGTAACATATCAAGATAGACCAGTGCCGATTCAACCAATGGTATACCCTCCAGTTGGAGTCCCTACTTACCCAAATCTAAAACTTATTAACAAGAGGACTACTCCCGATGGACCTCCACATCCACAATCCCATTTTAGATATAAAAGGCCTAGAGAAGGGGTGTTCCCTAAAAGGATACAATTGGCACCTCATTTCAGAAGGGAGTTTCAAAATAAACAGTTTGTTCATAATCATCCAGTTCATATTAATGAGATCGTTCCAGTTAGTCCAAAAATGGGACCGTATATGCCAATATTACATCCACAGCAACCAATGGTAGGAAATATCCAGAATATGCCTCCAATGCACCAGAATTTCATTAATTCTCCATTTTCAGGAGCTCAGAGAATGCCTTTCGGGCCAAAAGAACCAATGATGCCGATGATGATGCCACCACAACCTGTAGTTTTTGATAATATCATTCCATTCCCAAAGCCCCCAATGGAATTAATAGATAGTCCAGTTTCAGGACCACAGATAAATTATCCAGAAGAACAACACCAAGCTAATCTGAAACCTGGATTAAATTCAGTTAAAGAATATGAAAGTGTTCACTTTAAACTAAGGTTGGAAAGGCTTTATAAGGTCCTGAAGGAAGTAAACAGAGTGTCAAACAAAATCAAATTCACTTTAATTTCAATTTTTAGAGTTAGAGTGGGTTATAGATTAAGGAAGTTTGAAAAATCGTACTTGGAAAACGCAGACAGAGTGTACAGATATTTGCTTTTTATGTTCCTGATGAATGGATATAAAGAGTCTTTGAGTTTTGAAAACAGTAATACAAATGCTAGTGATTTGGTATGGGAAGTTGGGAATTTTAGGAAATTTGTTAATGAAGATTCTGATATGTCAGTAGTCAATAAATCAATTTTGGTAAACAGTAGAGTTAAGAGAGTTGTGAGTGATAATAAGAAGGATTATAGAAATGGTATTTTTGAAGGGTACAAGTTGGTTAAATGGGATACTTTACCAAGAATAACATACATATTTGATAATGATAAGGTATATGGACAGTCAGAAATGATGGAAAATAAAGAAGATAAGAACGTAGTTTTGGTTAGAATGTTGGATGTAAACAGTATAATTGACAACGCCCTGATATTTAATCATTTGGGTTCCATGTACACTAATATAAACGAGTCCGTACTGAAGATGCTGGGATACTACTCTTTAGTATGTCCTGATGAATCCTACATCATAATAATCTCATCAATTTTACCAACGTTGACACTACAACAGCTGAAGATCTTTTATTTAAACCTCTCATACCTGCTTGATAGTAGTAAATGTGATCTACAAATTTATTATCTAGAGAGATTTATAGAACGGTTCCTGCCAATATGCTTGAGTCATGACAGAGACTGCTGGAATCCCATTATAACAAACATAGTCAGTCAAATCAACCCATTAAAGCTTACTAATAAGAAGTACTTAAGCTGTTGCATATCACTAATCAGGTCACTCAAGAGTTTCTGTGATATTTTTGTTGAGTGTGAAGAGACTACAATATCAGTTTTCCAAATGACCTTGAAGTACCTGATAGAGTCTTCAGAAGACTCAAGAATATTGGTGAGAGGAGAGTCTACAGACTTGTTGATACAAATCTGGTTGAATCCATCTGGAAAAAAGATCTTGATTAAGTATATGAATCATGATATAATTAGGATACTAGGAAGTTTGTCAGGAATACAGTCTATTAAGTTAAATATATGGTCTCACTTACTGTCAAAAGAAGCAAGAGATGGAAAGAATGAGATTATGTGTGTAAAAAAATTGAAAACAGAAGAATCAGTGTTAAGTAGCATATTTAGAAAAAATTATAGAGATGATAATATTATTAAATTAATAGGTAACAAAGAGCTTAAGTATATATATAATTTGTTTCCCCTGCTGTCACTGCCTAACAAGAATGTTAGTGCAGAGGATATTAAAAGTAAACAGTATTTGGCTAGAGTTGGATTGTTTTGGTATTTAAACAATTATCTAAAGATAAGTAAAAACTTTCTCCAGTTTGAAAAGGTGTCAGTAGTTGTTAGACTATCATATGTGCTGTATAAAAAGTATTTAAAGTCCAATATCAATTTTAATGACTCCTCTAAAAATAAGGAAAGCTCAGAACTGTTAGTTAGGGAACTTGAAAAAAGTAACAATTTGGGTATATTTGTTGAATACTTTCTAATAATACTGATGAGCAACATGGGTATATCAGCCTCATGTCTGGAATCAGCAAACGTAAAGTTGTCAGTGATTTTGGATATTTTGTTGTTTAACTTTGCTTATAATTATTCACTGTCGTCAGCGGTTAAAGATAAAAAGGATCTAGTGAGGATAGAAAACAATAATTATTTAAATCTGATAAAATTGACAAATAACAATTCAGTGCTCCTGTTGATTAATTTGTTTGACAAGTTTGCTTCATTTAATAGGTTTTGTGACTCATTAAAGGGAGAAATAGAAGGGAAGTTGGATAGTGATTTTGAGAAATCAGGACCAGGAGTCTTTGATGTATTGTTGAATATAAATGTGATAACGTACTTCATTAACAATAACGTAGAGATGCTGAGGATGATTATTAACTACTTGGAGAACATAATTTATCATTACAACACGGACTTTACAACCACATTCTGTCTGAACACCATATCTTCGTTTGTAGTAACAGCAATGTTGCAGGTTATCACTAGCTTCAAGAAGGTAATTTCTGAAAATGAACAGCCACAAGTAAAGGAAATAATGGATACTATCAAAAAGAGCTATCTGTATAAATTGCTGTTACTGTACAATGTAAACATAAATGCGTTAAATTTAAATGTAGCCAACATATCTATCTCATATAATCCAGTGAATAAAACAGTTGTTACAAGAATGAAGACAGATACAAACGTACATGATGTTAAGTGGGTAGGGTATAAAAAGACAGTATTATCAAATGTTGTGTATGATAATTTGACGAAATTCATCTTAATTCAGTCATACATGTTGACTTTTGAGTTTTTCAAGAATTACCAATATTATAAAAATGTTGACAATTTCACATTTCCAGAACCAACTGATGATCTAGAGAAACAATTGGAAGAAGAACCTGAGCAATTATCAGAAGAAAATTTGTTAACCTCAATAATGAATAAGGATGAAGACTTGGTGAATTATCTCAGTAAATTAGTAGTGGATGGTGATTACAAATTACCCAATTACGAACTTTCGAATAATTTTAAATGCTTGAATAGTGAGGAAGTTGAAAATGGTTTTAGTTTACTTGTATACAGATGTAATTTCGAATTATTTGATGATAAAAACGGTAAGAATGAGGTTTCCGACGAAGATAGACTTAATTGTAAACTTGGTTACATGATAGACCGTATTGTCACATTATCTGTATTTCTTAATTACAACCTTGAGAGTAGAGCTGTTTTATTTCCAAACACTAAGAAAATTGTAAGAAAAGATGAATTTGATGAAATGGTAGTGGAAATATTGTCAGATGCATATAACGCTAATACATTGGTTAACGATGAAGAGGGTAATGATGATGATGATGAGACTAATAATGAATTGGTACTTTACGAGTTACTATATTATATAGTAAAACTAACAACTGCTGGTAGTAAGGAAACAAAATCGCAAGATAATCAGACTCTAAATAATGATGAAAATAATTTTAGAATGGAGAAAGCAAGAGAAGCAAAGTTAAACACTGCACTGAACCTATTAGATAAGTTTTTGAGTAAGCTATCAAGTTTGAATAATAAGACAGATCAGGAGATATTTAACAATTCAATAAATAAAATGCTTAAATCACGACTAAAAGATGAAAGTTATAATTTAATGGAAATTAATGAGTCAGATAAGGAGGAACCTGAAGTATTAGAATCTAATGAAAATGAAGAGAAATTGAATACAGAAGAACAAAAATTAACTGAGAGACAAACTCAAGCTTATTTATTACTGGAAAAGGATAACGCAAGAATGGTTTTAGAAACTATAATAAAGGATAAGTTATTGTGGGAAAGACTTGGGAAGTTTCCAATAATACTAATGTCCCTTATTAAGATATCTCCAATAAATAATTTGCTTCTCTTCTTCTCGTCTTTCACAAACCTACAACTTAAACTAAACTACCAAATTAAACATAACCTAACCTTAACTGACAATGAATTAAACCACATACTGACTAATCATGAATACCTGTTTCCAATTCTGAATGAGGACCTGTTAAAGATAATTAATGGACAGATATCTGACGAAGAGGAAGAAGCAGAAGTATTGCAACGTTTTGAACATGGAGAATGGTTTAGATATTATTTTTTGTACATTCAACTATTGGTTAGAATGTATGAAGTCAAGCACTATAACAACTCAGTAGTTAATATGGATAGGAACTTTTATAGAAATTTTACAATGCCTTTGGTTGAATATGAACAGCTAAGCGAATATGAATATTTGTCAAAGGAGATTGTTTTATACTTGTTAAATTGTAAACAGATAACAAATGACAATAACATAGTGTGTTATGTGGGTTCAGATTCTAAAAAGTCATTGTTTACATATTTCATGAGCGGATATAATCTTTCAGAAATAACAAATACAAGTAATGAAAGAGAGAAACAAACATCAGGATCAGAACTAGAGGATTTGTATTTGCTATTGTTTTTGTTGTCGAAAATTAGTAAAGTTAACAATATAAGGATTTTACAAGTCTTTGTATTTTCAATTTTTCCAATACTGATACACACAGTTCCGAACAAAATAATATTTGATTGCATCTACAACTCACTCATAAACATCAAATTAGGAAAATATCCAAACTCATTTCTTTTTATCAAAAACTTGTTACTGACAGTCCTGTTCAACTGGTACCATAAATATTTTTTCACCTACAACTTCTTTATATACCAATACAACAATAACCAGATCCTAGAGAAGGATTTTGTCAACCAGTACATTACAAAATATCAGAATAATTATGATATTGAGCTAACATTCAATTTCACAAACATAAAGATACCTGTAGAATATGTATATCAATTACAACTGTTGTTTTAATATATTTTCTAAATTATACATAATATGTGTAGATTCCATTTATTTTAGAATTATAATTTAAAACTGTATAATTATTCGGGAAATTTAGGAAGTTGGAAGTAGATGACGTATTGGAATCATAGAGTTAAATATATAAAATAATTTTTATTTTTGAAAAAACAATTATTTCAAGTTAAATTATTAATTTTAGTGAATTTAATGTTATATTTAATATTATAGAATTTAATGTTTAAGTAGAAGATTCTATTTCAAGAATGACCAAAAAGGAAGTGTTGTTTTGTACATCTAATAAAGAAAAACTCAGAGATTTGCAATATATATTGGGAGATGAATTTGACCTTAAAAGTGATCCAGTAGAACGTAATTTATTTAATTTATTATATTATGTTTCAGTTACTGAAATTCAAGGTAACCCAGAGGAAATTACATTAGCTAAATCGAAGGAAGCATACAAACTATTAAAGAGGCCTTTAATAACTGAAGATACTTGTTTGTGTTTCAATGCTTTCAAAGGTTTACCGGGACCATACATGTAACATATTGAAATAAATTAACAGTTAATTATAATTAACTATTATGCCCTAAATAAAACAATAATTATAATATAATTAATTGTTTAGAAAGTATTTCTTGCTGAACATTGGACCGTTGGGTGTGTATAATCTTCTGTCGGAGTTTGAGGTGTGTTTTAAACAAATACGTATTCAAACATTAACTTGATTTTTCAAAAATAAGATTGATTTTAGGATAAATCAGGATATTGCCTATGCACATTTGGGTATGTGGACGAAAATGGAGTCAAGATATTCCAAGGAAGGACGGATGGTACAATAGTTCGCCCAAGGGGTCATGTAGACGTAAGCTGGAACAGCATACTTGAACCATATGGATATGATAAAACATTTGCTGAGTTAACATTCGAAGAAAAAAATAGAGTTTCACATAGATACAAGGCTGGAATTAAACTTAAAGTTAGTGTAATATAGTGTAACACATTTGAAAATTTTAGGAATTCCTACTTAATAACTCAAAATGAAAAACTAAACGAATGTTTACAATTAATTTTTAAGTAATTTTTTTCGTTTATTTTACATTTATGACTATTTTCCCCCATCTTTAATTCATTGTATAAGTTGGAATCACACAAATACACATCATTAATTTTTAAATACATATTATGTATAATTATCTAATATATTTAATTTAATAAATTACACCTGTAAGTATGACCACAAAATGTTGAATTAATGTTAAAATTAAGCCAAGATACAAATTCTAAGATAATCTCTACTGCCGTCGTGAGTTATATTCAAAGCCAAATTAATTCACAAATATATAGAACAGGGCTGTAAGAGAACTGCCATGGAGATCAAGATTTGAAATTTTGAAGGAAAGAGTTAAACCCGTTTATATGTCAGAATGTTCTGGTACACCAAGACGTGAATACCAGGCAAACATGATTAACGGGATTAGAATATGTCCAACTTTTAACCCTTATGTAAATCTAAATAAAGAAAAGAGATATAGACTAGATAATTGGCCCTCGAGGTACTGTTTTAAACATTTTTATTTAGACTGGTCGTTGTTACTTACACACCATTAATAACTATTTTTATAAAAATTTTCAGAAATTGGGATGATTGGAATCCTGAATCTTGTTATGCGAGAGGAGGTAGAAGAAGACATCCAATTCCCAAGGCCTTTCTTCCATTGAAAGATGAACTTGGAGAAAATCATCCTCCTAGGTAATTTTTTTCATAACTAATAGGTTCAGACTGTCCGGTCGTTACAAGGCGGATATAGAAAAACAATTCTACTTTAACGGTATTTTTAGAGTTGATAATAGCCTTTAGGATTACCGTGGGTGTGGGATAAAGATTACTACACAGGGAAGATTCATTACCATGATCGGGAAATCTTGGCTCCAAAGATATGGTATAGAAACGCATACAGGTTTGTTTTTTGTATTTAAACCTTAATACATTTTATTAATTTTACATAATAATGTTGATTTGATCATATTTAAATAATTTAGAAAAAGAGTGATGGAGTTGGAACTAAAGAATCTTGATAAACACCTGAAGGAATATAAAGAACATTTTAAGTTGAAGAAGAGGTATTCGTATTACGAAAAGGCTGTAGCAGCAATCGCTGGAGAGGAATTAGCGTCAAAATATATAAGACAAAGAAAAATAATTAAGATTGGATAGGTAGAGGGGATATGTGTAAATGAAAAGACAGTGAAGAAAATGAGATGAGTAACAAGGGCTGTAGATGATCAAAAAAGGCTGGAATTTGGTATAAACTAAAACAAATTTTTGAGTTGTGATGAATGATGATAGGAATCTAATTTTATAATTTATAATATTTGATTTAATTTACTTCATGATGTGGGCGTTCAGTATAGACACTACAGAATCTTTATTTCTTAATAAGGATTTTTAATTCATCGAATCTGTGTATTCTGTTACAAGATATTTTATTATGATTTAATATTTGTATCTTAATACATCTTAAAATGAAAAATAAGATGTGTTACAATTATGCAAACCCCTGTAAAATATATATATCCCAAAATATGGCGTATCCCTAAGGATTATATATCTAAATGTAATTTAAAAACTGAATTATTTGAAAATAAAAATTGTAAGATTCATATACTTAACGTTATTTGTGGATCACACCTCCTGCACTTCTCACCATATGATTCCGCTCTAATCTTAGATTTATTGACGGATCGATTTGATAATAATAGTAAAGTTTCAAGTTTAAAGAGTTCCGGAAGTTTAAAGTGTAAATCACATTCGCTCTATAGGCCGGCAGTAAAACGGATAGTAGATAGCGTGATTAACTATAGGACTGAGTTATTTCCATATTTCTATAGAAAGTTTTCAGAATTACACGAGAAAACAGCACTAACATCATTGGTGTCGACGATTCTAGATACAAATAGCCTACAGAGCTATAATATAAACGTACTAATAGATTTATCTTACCTAACCTCCTACCATATACCGGTAAACTGTTTAAAAAGTTCAGAATTAGAAGATCCAAATAAGGAATATAAACTGTATAGTAGATTTTACCGTGAATTGTTAGATAATTTGTCAGACCTGCTCTCCAAAAATAGGAATAGCTTGAATAAAGTGTTAGTGTATAAGTTGTTGTATTCTTTGTCAAAAATACCATTCAAGTACGAATATAAGAAGATCTATTGCCTGATATCTGATAAGTGTAAGTGTAAGCAAAAATAATAAAAAAATAACAAAGAAGTAACAGTTATTTAGTGACTGAACTGCTGAAGAATGACTCTTGGGAATCACAGTACCTGATAAGAATTTATTCATCTTTGTTTAATCTGGGTTTGCTGGATTCTGGAACAAGAGATCTTATTTATCGGTGTATAGAGTTGATAATATACCAGTTAACCACTAAAGATCTGAAGTTGATACTATCAACAAGCTCTAAATTAAACGACAAGTACTTTTTATATTTATATATATTAAAAGAAAATATGGGAATAATATGTTATTAGATCATCACTTAAATTAACAACTATTCTTAAAGATAAGCTAAATTTGTATACTAATCTGCAAGTTCGTTAAAAAACTTAAATTATAATGGAAAAGTGGGTAACGATACGTGGAAATGTCATTATGGCATTGTCCAAGACACATCCACTATACCAAAATGATAAAGCAACGTTGTCTGAAGAAGCAGCAGAATTGATAGCAAGCACTGTCGAATTTAGACTTAAGCAGATATTAGATTTGGCAAGGAAGTTGCTGAATAATTCGATGAGACCAATCAACTCTAATGTTCTAACAACACAAGATATTCGGAGTTCTTTAAGATCACTTAATATGCCAGTATCTAATTAAATATTAATGATTTCTAATTCACAATGTTTATTAGGAAATGGATGGATATAGTAATAGCTTTGAATACAGATATGTTTGGGCGACAAAGTTATTTAAAGGAGATAGAGTGATAAAGAGGGAGTCCTCATATAGGACTTCAATGGGAGAAAAAATTTGGGGACGTTATAAACTGTCCCATCTGTTGAAACAAGACCCGCAAAAACCAGTTCCATTGCCGTCAGGACTCACAGTTAACTGGTCAGTTGTGGGAGGAATGGTGCCGCTCATGGCAACAGGAATGGTGGAGGATGTTACAACGACATTTTTAAAAACATCAACAAATTTAGAAATAAAGGATAAAATTAAGGACATTTCATTTTTAGATTATATAGAAACAGAAGAAAAATTGGATAACTTAACAGCATTAGCGAAGGACATTAAACCTCTGGAATCAGATTTAACTCCTAAATTGGGAGGGGAATACCTAGATAAGGCGCTTTTGGATGCAATAAATAAACAAATAATAAATGAAAAGAATTTGGCCAAAACACAGAACTTCGTTATACCGAAAATAGATTACATTTTAACAAAGGTAAAATTAACAAAGCTCTTTATAAAATTTGATAATATAAAGTTTAATAAAATTTAATAAAATTTAGGAACATCGATTCTTCCTCAAGGAAATAAAGAATATGCTAAAGAGGGCATCATTTTCCCAGGAACCAGATATACAAATCCAATATAAAAAAGGTAATTTTTTATGGATTTTAAATAAAATAATAACCAATAACATATTAAACACTAAAATAATATTTAGTGGTTGAACTTTTGAGAAGCTCGCTTGGACTGGATCAGCTTCTCCCGGAATTGTGTCACCTGTTTATAAATGAGATCAATAGAATCAATTCAAACCACCCCTCATTTAACATCCATCTTCTCCTGCAATATGTTGAAGCCCTAACAAGCAATCAGAATATACAAATACACCACTATGTATGTTAAACTTGATTTATGCTTCATTTACTCCTGTTTTTCATTTGACTGATTTCGCAATTAGGTACATCAATTGTTAATACCACTTTTACAAGTGTTGTTGTCGTGCGAAATGGATACAAACCCAATACAAATATATAAATCGCTATTGTTACGCAAATTATCTGCACAGGTACATGTTATTGTGTAATATTTACTGTAAAAATTATATATAAATAATATAAACAGAAGAGCAAAATCTATATATATCTATAAAATAAATTCAAAATATTAATGGTTGTTCAGTGTATAAGTAATATAAGTTTTAGTCTCAAGAAAAATAATAACGGACTAGAAAGTATCGATGATTATTTAATGAATTTGTATAAAAATGAGCTAACAAATGGAAATTGTACTCTCCCTGTTCTATATGGTGCCTTATGCGGCATATCAAAGTTACCTCTTGTTGCCAAGAGAATAGTGTTTTACCCCCTTGTGCCCCTAATTCTAGCAGTTGTTCTAAGGAAACAAAAGAAACATAAAGTTTTCCGGCAAAATAGGCAAAAGCAAAGGTTAAAGAACTTCAAACAGATACTATTGCACGAAATACTCCACTTGTTGCTGGTAAGAACTATTATATCTAGTTTCTGAAAGTTTAAATAATTTTTAGGAAATTATTTACGACTGTTCATTTGAAGATGTGCTATCCACATTAGAAGAAACAGGACAATTGTTGGCTGCATCATATGAAGGTGATAATATAGATTATTATTATACATAATTTATATATAATTATTCATTATTGTTTATCAAATTACTCATTATTTTACAGCCAATACCATGGTTAATGAGATATTGATGGGATCAGTAAACTCGAGTATTAATCCTGAATTAATACTACAAGTCTACGCAGCAATGTTAAATAAGTGTTACACACTATTGGGCTCAGTAAGGAAAACTAGACAAGTTAAGAGAAAATATTGTCAAATTTCAGATTCAAGTGTTTCGAGTACGCAAAACAGTTGTAATGAAGGTCCACCTGAAGTTGCGAACATTAAAAATTATTATTCATTCCTCAAAAGAGCAAATCCAGATATGGATGATGAGTCTGGTTTTCCAGATACGCAAGAAGTCTTAAGTGCAAATAGTAAAAAGTTTGGTAGCAAAATTTGGTATAATTTAAACAGCGTACACGCTCTAACTTTGACAATTTAAATTTAGTACCTCTGGATTTATTTGATGAAAGAATATATTTATATAATAAAATTATTTTTTAAAAAAATTAGCAGTTGTTTGGAAGAGGAGCGTCATCAGGCACGAGACGAGACAAACAAGTTATGTAGGCATCAAATTTGTTAGAGTTGGTGCTGATGAGTTGATAAATTGATCTTATAAGGTTCACGTAGTTCAAAACAACTTGTTCTTTTCTCTTAATTCCAACTGATATGTCACTCATGTCCTTCTCCATACTGGCCCTTAAACTGGGCTTAGTCAAGTCAATATTGTGATAATTATACTCTTTGAATCCCTAAAAATAATTATAAATGAAAGTAATGGGGCGTAATTTAAAAGCTAATGTAGGGAAATCCTTACATAGTATATAGCCTTTCCTAAGTTAGTAGGGACAAATCTCAACTTATCGTCTCTAACACAATAGTGGCGGTCCTAAAAAGTTTGAAGAGTAGGAAACTGGAGAGTGTATAATGTGTAAAAAAATAATAAAGTGGGAAAATAGTAATAATAAAATAATAATAAAATAGTAAAAAAAAATAAAATTACCTGAATTTTTTGTATATGTTCATGCATAGTCGCGTCAGTTCCAATTCCATTCTATAAAAAATTTTATATAATTTAACATTAAAATAAAGAATTAAAAATAAGAAACCTTATTCATTAGGTCAATTAAATTAGACTCTGAAAGTAGTTCAGGTGGACGAGTAGCTCCATCCTAAAATTGCAATTACTTAAGTTTCAAGGTAATTGAAGTGAAACCTTTAAAACAATTGCAGTGGGGATTATTTCCTGGTTTTCTTGAAACTCTGGAACGAGTTTTCCTTCCCTGAATTATTAATATAAATTAGGTTGAGATAGACTTACCAAGAAGAGTACTTGTAAATGTTCAACCAGTTTCTTTCCTTGATTACCAAACCTCGTAAATTAAACAGTTCACCTAATTAATTATTAGATAAATGCTAATATATAATGGCATAAATGAATGTATTTGATGTGAAAGAACCTGAAATTTCCAGAATTATATTAGACTGGTGGCCAATGGCATCTTTACTACAGCAGGCTAGAAACCGTCTAGTGATGTATTCGTAAAGTAACCAGTGTTGTTCTGATTCAGCTCTATCTCTTGTTAGGCTATTCACAGGATGAATAGGAGGATGGGCTTCATCATTATTCTTCCCCTTAGTTGGCTCTTTAAATCCGCCCTCTAAGAAATGATTAACACAAAGAAGTAATTTGAGTGGTTTACATAGTTTAATTATTTATTATACCGTTTAGAAGGTTATGGGTGTACTGCGCGAATTCGGGAACTGATGATAAGTTGTGTATTATTGATTTTAAGTTGATTGAACTTGGGAAAGCATTAGTCTCTGTCCTGGGATAGCTTATGTAACCCTTGTTGTAAAGACTTTCTGCCAATTGCATGCACCGGTGTGAGGAAATTCTTAAAAATCTACTGACATCCTTGTTCATCTCGATGGTATCTAAGGAAAATTATTATTATATATACAACAATATTAGGTAGTATATCAAGTTTGTAGTTTATAGGTAAGAATTATAAGTAAGTAAAATAACCTAATGGTAAGGGAGGATGTCTTCTAACTTCTTTTTTTAAAACCTGAGGAATTTTTTAGAAAAAAAAAACAAAAATACCTTTCTTATAGTTCCCCTAGGGTTTTGAATACATAATTCATATAGAGTTAAAACAGCCAATCTAAAAGATATAAAGAATTTAAAACTAACTCGTCAAATATCCTCTTTCGGTGCCATAGAAATGTAACAGGGATGTTATCACTAAATCTTTTAAAACTTGAGAACTTACTGAGTAACTTCAACATTAATTGTCCAAAAAGGCTCACTTATGAAATTCTCTATTAAAATGAAGCGTTCTACTACAAAACCTAGGGTAGGAAGCTGACAAGTTCCGTAGCTAAAACACTTGAAACGATTAAAACTAACCTGAGAACGGCAGCTTTAGTGTTTATTTGAGTTTTATACTTTAGAGTCAAATATCGAGTTATTGCAGAACCTAAAGTTTTCATAAATTAAGAAGTCTTCTTGCCTATTCTCAAATCTATTTCTTGCCTTGTCTCAACCGCCTAGACGTAAGTTACTGATAATTGAAACTAACATTTGCCAAATTCTTGTTAGGTTCTTTCAAATTTACACAGGCATGTTCAATGTCCGGCTCTAAATTCCAATAATGAAGAATAAGCTAACTCGTAACTGATGAGAATATAGCTCTTCTAACTATCAAGTTCTTCTTAACTTTATAACAGACTTCCAAAACCTGAAATTCAGAAAATTAAGCTTTCTACGGTACCTCGAATGCTATTGCCTCGCCTTCCCTATCACAGTCGAGCCAAAGTATAATAGCGTCAGACCTATTCATGGATTCCAATTGTTTAGTCAATTTCTTACATTTGTGCATATTTTAGTATGTTTTTTTCTATATCTTTACAGTCGCTGGTGATGAAAGGATAAATGGGTGCTGGACACAATGTGTAAGTCTAAATGTGGTTTACCTGTGAATAAATCCAGAATTGATGTTTTTTGCCAGTTGCGATAATTCTGGTGGAAGTCCAGATTCGTTAAATGTCTAAATCAATGTTGAAATATAGAGTTGGTACCCTTTTACTGAGGTGAAAAACATTTTGCACATATTCCCTTCAAACCAGTGCGGGAATGAGTACACAGGGTTAGTTTTTGAATGTGTGAATTCCTATACATTTTTTAAACCAAAATACATACCCTTGTGGCATTTCCGTAGGATAGAATCTCCGTGATGTTCTTGGCCACTGAAGGCTTTTCTGCAACATTTAAAACATTTAACATGTAAATCTATGTTTAAAGGCACATATAAAACCTAATATAAAGATGAAAAATAAAATTTTTGAAAAAATTATAAACTGGCTTAAAAGAAGGCAAGCCTTACAGTGGAATGTGTAGTAGATTTAACAATGAATCCAAAATTAATTCCATTTTTCAATCAAATTGACCCTAATAATTATTTGGTTTCGGTTTTTATTACTAAAACTATGACTTATTGACAACATCTTGGTACTGATCATCTGAGATGTACGAGACTTGTATGGTGTTTCCTGCGAAATATCTTCCTTGCAAACTCTTGTTAGCTGCTTGTGCATCATCATTATTTTTAAATTTTACATAAACTTTTCCGTCTGGGTTTCTTCTATTTACGAAAACCTTTACTACAGTTCCGTATTTGCCACATTCTTCTCTAACATCTTCTTCAATTTCGTCAAAGAACTCACGATTATCTTCATAATCTGCGGATGTGTACATGTTGCTCAGTACGAGATTGGAGCTATTGAGCTAAAAAATCATTAGTAAAATCAATAAAATAATATATTAACTGAATATATAAATAAATAACTGAATATATAATTAGATGAGTAGTTTAATTACCGGTTGTCGTTGTTGTAACTTTTTCATCAATGCTATTTTAATATTTGATCCTGATATTAAGCCTGCGTCATCGTCGTCAAGTCTTTCCATATCCAAGTCACCTAAAGAGTGTAATCTACTCTTTGAATCCTTTTTAGTACTAGCATAAGCCACTTTAATTTGTTGTCCATTAATATCGAAGCCATTCATCACATTCAATGCTTCTTTAGCCTCATTCCATCTTTTAAATCGTATGTATGCGTATCCTTTCGAATCTCCATTATCAGTTCTTGCTAGAGCAACGTCTATGATATTTCCAAATGGTGAAAACAGCTGGTTTAGTTCAGTTTCATTCAAATAGCTCAACACTCCTAATAGGTTTGAGACCACGATTGTAGTTGGATTGTCACTCTCCTTCAGAGCGTTATCCTGAAGTTGTTTTTGTGCCCTAGCTGCTCTGTTCTTTTCAGCTTGGGAACTGTGTACTCTTATGCCTTGTCCTTTCATTGACATTCCAGTCATTGATAGTGCCTTGATAACAGATTCTTGTGTGTAAAACTCTACATACGCTATTCCTTTGGATCGGCCACTTCTGAGATCTCTTACGCACTGGATATCTCTAACTTTTCCTGCGTGTTCACTAAAGAGTTCGTATATATCTCTTTCATCCACTGAAAGGTGCATATTTGATACCAGCACAGTCAAATCATCTCTTTGAGCTTCCTCTATATCTTTCATTCTTCTTCGTTCCATTTCATTAGATCTAAGAATTTTTGCCTTTTCCATTATGTCCAAGCCGATATCTCTTGGGTCTCTATCGTTATCATTTCTATCACTCTTTTGGTAATCATCTTCGCGTTCTCTGTGGGATGATTTAGAGCGACTTCGTGAACGATGTCTTGAATGGCGATGGCTGTGATGACGCCTGCTACTTCTATGACTTCTGCTCCTGCTTCTTCTATAACTTCTACTTCTTCGTCTTCTGTGGCTGTGGCTTCGTCTACGACCTCTTCTATCATGGCTTCTTGAGCGGCTTCTTCTTCTATGCCTACGATAACTTTCTCTACTGTTCACTGATCTATTTCTGGATCGTTTTCGTTCTCTATCATGTCTGTAGTCTCTATCTGATCTATCTAATTTTTCGTCATTTGGACCTGATGATCTACTAGTATCTGTAGTCAATGAACCATCATGGTTTCGATCTGATTGTGAATAATGATTATGTGAATTAACCTGATAAGAGTCATTTTGTTTTGGTAAATTTGTTTCATCTTGACCAGAGTAATGGTTTTCATCAGTATTTTGTTGTCCCTGAGGAACTGAATAATACTCTGATTGGGAAGAATAATTCTGAAATTGTGATGAATTATCATAAGAAGCATTATTAGGTTGGTACTGGTAACCTACAAACTGGGTGGATTCATAATTATTTAAATTCTGGCCTTGTTGGTCTGTTAGGGTGGAATAACCATTTGACTGTTGATAACCACCTACAAAATCATTAGATTTGTCTTGTTTATAATGATATGTTGAGTTTTCTGAAACATCTCCAACGTTAGAGTATGCGTATGAAGCGCCAGTGTTATAGGACTGTTGTGATTGGTTTAATCCTGGATTCAGGTAATAATTATTTGTATCCGAAACGTTAGAATCTGCCATCATTTATAATAGTCAGAAATATCAATAAATTAAAAGACCAAATATAACATCAGGGAAAACAGGTTTAACCCTAAGGCCTGATTCTATTTCGATACAATACAGCTTACAATTTAATAAGCCTTCGATTAATTTAAAAAATTAAAAAAATCTTTAATATTTATTTTCAGAGAAAAATTATAAATAAACATGGAATAAATCTAAAGGTTGCGGATGGGGTATGAGTCACCATAGTTAACACATAATTCATTAAATTTAAAATATTATACACTAATATTACAATAAAAATTTATTTATTGAATTTTTGAAAAGGTTTATACTGACATTTAGAATTCCTAGTAAAATTGATTCGGTTCTTTAGTATATCTATACATTTTTTAGAAGGTGTATGTTGGATATACTTACTCTACAGAAGACATATTGACGTCCCAGTCTTTCGATAATTTCGAATAATTTCTCCTCTGTAACCTACAAATGTTTATGATTTAACATTTCAAAAATGTGTTAATTGGGAATACCAGTAGAAAACGAAGAATATAGTCCAGTTAGGTATCAATATAAGAAGTGAGTTAGTTATAATGTGTAAGAATTCCTTAAATATTGGCATATCCAACTCATAGAAATTCATCTTTTCATTCTTCTTAACGTTCAAAAATATGATTAGGTCCCATATAAATGTGATCTAAAGGGGTTTTAATTTCTGTGTAACTCACCATCGAAGTAGAAAACTCCATTGCTGATAACAGAAAAAATTGGGAAAACTTCGAATGTGTGAATGTGTCCACTATTTCATTCGTTTTATCCATCTTCTGTATTTCAACATCGATTATCTCTTCCGCATCAAACTTGAATAGCATTGCAAACTTTAGTCTCCTCCTTATTATTATTGCGATAGCTAATATAACGGAAGACATGGCGAGCCATAGAAATGAGACGTATATGTTAATTTTAAGGTAAAATGGAACCTCTCCACTAGTTAGTCCATAGAAAAGTAAAAACAACAATACTCCTGAGAAACATCCTGAAAACACCTTAAACGCCCTGAAAATCTTTGAATTTGCATACGGCTTACATGTAATATCGCTCCTTTGACTTCATCAAAATGTACATACAGGTCCATGAAATTACTTGGCATTGTAGTACCTTGATTCCTTTGTTCAGAATATTTATGTAAGACTCGTCGTCTATAAAATAGAACCACGTCCCCAGAGATAACTGAAAACATGATAGTGCGATTATTATAGATTCACAAGTTGGTGGTTTATTTGGCGACGAGAATATCTTTATAATCACATATATAAAAACAATCAGGGTCAACAAGCAGCATGAACCAAATACCAAAGATTCAACTTTTTTACTTGAATCTACCAAAATTTCGCTGAATTTTTCTACATACGACATGTTAAAATAGGTCTACGTATTCCTAAAAATAAAGAATTCAGATAATCGATAGTATTAAAAAGATTTAATATCATTCTTTGTATATAAACCCTAAAGAAGGATAAATATATTTGTACATGTAAATAAAAACAAATTTATGATGAAGGACTACATTTTAAATATTTATCTATAAATATTCTACAGAAACTTGAATCAACACATTCCCCACCTTAAGCATATTTAGATGATAGTTGATCACAATTTTAAGTGTTCATATCTCCCTTAAACTTCCAAATTTTTGTTGAAATAATCTTCTATTATTATAAAATTTTTTATTTCTGGCATTTAGGAAGGATTATTTAGGAATTCGTAAGTTCATAAATGCACCTTATATATTTGTGATTTTTGTCCATTATACTACCAGATATAATATCTATCATATCTCAAAATATATTAATTAAATTTACAATCATTTAGATCGACTTTCGGAGTCTTATGATAGGAAATTAGCATATTTTATTTACACACCCTTACACACTAAGGTACGTTTACTGAAAATATTTTATTTCCGACCATAAATTTTATTTTTATTGTTTGTTATTGTATTAATTAGACTATTTCGCTTGATATTAATCAAATGTGTTTGTGAATTTTTTAATTTATTTATTGAAGCTATTGATTAAATTTTTTGAGTAATTAATTTACTATTCTTCTTTCTAAATTTCTAGAATACAACATTAATTTTCAGGTGTTTCTTCAATAAAATGTATTTTACTTACGTTGTTAGACCTGGCGAGGCTCCAGAAAGCCGGGGTCCACAATTTGAGCCCTTTTGGGACTTTTTAATGAATTATAATCTTCGATTTGGTTTCCTCATGCAGTTTGCTGCATTCCTACTTCTATTTCTTGGTGTATTAACTGGTGGTAAGGATCCACTGGCATTATTATCATTTTTGAAAGCTGATCCAAAAAATTTTGGTTCTGCTCCCTTTTCTTTGACTCTCTTATGTCATGCTTTATTTTTGGCTGGAACTTTACTTATTATGTCCTTTATTCAAATGGGAGAAGATGATGCCAGTATTAAACAATGCAGAGGTTATAGAGCAGGAACTAAGTTTCTTTTACAAGCTACTTCATTTGGTATTTTTTAATATCGTCAATTTACTTTAGGTGCTGTATCTTGGTGTTTATCCATGATTACTTTTTTGGGTGCTAGTTATCATTTCGATTCCCAATGGCTTGATGAACAAATTGGAGATGGCTCTTCCTGGTTAATTTACTTCAGTTCTAGACTTTTCGACTCTTTTGCTCTAGTTTTATATGCTGGTGGGTGTTTCTTCCTTGAAACTTACCATTCCGAGGGTACTAATGAAAGTTGGGGTTGGCTTTGTGGATTAACCTTTTTAACTGCTGGTGTTTTACAGATGGCCGCTTTGAACTTCTTAAACACTCCTGCTTTTGTAGTCTTAGAGAGACTCTACACTGTTGCTTTTGGTCTTTCTTTATTCTTAAGCTCCATGTGGGCACTTTTGTTTGAACCTGTTTCCCATCGTTATGACGTAAAGTTAACTCAATCTGCTCTCAGAAATGAATATTATAAATCTAGAAATGCTATGGCCTACTATGGTCCTGCTGTACTTGATCAAAATGGTAATATCGATTTAGCAGCTGCTACTGATCAAGTTCATCAAGCTTTCAACCAACAAATGTCCCAAAATTAAACTTGTAACATATTTAATCTTAATTATAAGAATCTATTCACAGTTTTATGAATACATGTGTAAATAGATTAATAAAATTATGGCTTAAAATCAGATGGGTCTGGCATTTTTGAGAACCATTCCGTCGGTGTGTCTTTAAAAATATCCTTTGTGATACCATAGAATTTAGAGTATGTTTCATAAAACATATTAAAAACCTGAAAACTAATGTGAAATAATAAATCTTACGTGTATATTGACCAACTCTAGAGTCTGTGGATGTATAAATGACTGGGAAATTATATTCTTAATAAGTGAAACTCTTTCATTATAACTTTGAATAAACTCCATACACTATAAATGATTATAATTTTGGTTAAATAGTTGGGGAAATTGTAAGTTATATTAAATATTAGTATGAACACAGATATTTAAAGTAAAAAAATACCAAATTCCTATATTCCAACGCCATTGTGGCTAATGTTAGTGTTTTTTTAGGTGTGACTCCTTCAATTGTTGGCTCATCTTCCTCCATAATATTAATCAAGTCAGAAATGAACTCTGTTAGAAGAAAATTGGAATAAAACGTTAAGCTATTCTGGAGATTCTCTTCCAACCTACAATTCATAATCCAAAAACAACTAACCTCTTAGAAACTTCACCAAAGTCAAAATTCTCATCTGAAAACATAGTTTTATCCGTTATGGTTTCAAGCACTGACACCAGCGGTACCAAATTATTAATCATAAAGATCGAATTCTTGTTCGCATCTAATTTTTCTGATGATTTTTCTATAAAATCACTTAAAATCTGAAGCAACTGTATGACATGTGGGTTCAGCTTCCTTGTATAATCGTTAAGTCTTGAAATGACATAGATTATATGCGATGAGTTAACCACAAATGGCGCCGGGTTCCATAAAAGAATAGTTGATATATTGGGTGACTTTGTGGTCTTTGATACCAGGCTTATTATTTCATTCATTAGAAAGTTAAGTCTTTCATACAACAGTGACTCAAACTCATACATTTCCGACTCGAAGAATGTTATTTCTCTATGTAATAGGAACCTCCTATTGAACCTCAAAATCGATAATATCAATGTTAAGGCCACCAAATCAAAACTGGTTCTCAGATAAACCTTTAAGTTACATGACATTAATTCAAACACTTCCACAAATATTTCTTTAAACATGTTCTTATCTAGTTTATCTTTATTTGTGTTATTATTTTCTTCTGGTTTTTGATTCGGATTTGGATCATTCAAGAAAAAGAACGACGATATGAATGACATTTCAGTTGTACATGTGTCAACTAATAGTTTAAAATATGACTTTACTATCAACTCCTTCTTAAGTGAGTTCGGTTGTAATCCTGTTGGTAATATTGGTTGTGAATTGAAATCCTTTAATATTGAATCTCTTGAATTCATGTCATAGTAACTTATAGTTTTATTTTGTTTCTGAACTACTGCCAAAGTTCGAATTCGCAGCATGCATGAAGTCTCTCTGCATCTTTCCTTCTCAAAACATGCCTCCAACGAGTTGAGGTAATTTTCGAATAAATGTCCGTAAGTCCTCTTCATTGTATATGTGTAAAGTTTCCTACATAATTCTTATGAAAAAATTAACTTACTGTAAATCCTGGGTGTGGTTTGGAAAGTTACACAAATATTTATAAAGTGGTCGAAATGTCATAAATCTTGTTGATTGCACCATCTGAATATTAACTTTTGGTGTTGCAAGGTTGCTTATTTCTAGTGACAGAAAGTCAAAAATCCTCCTTATTAGGACCAGTTCCAGCTTCTTAACCTGAATCTTTGAAAACTCCTACAAAAAATAAACAATTTTCGGGCTTACCACTGCTGGATATTCCTTGTCCTTGTACAATTTCGTTATATTTTCCGACTTTCTTCCGAACTCTTCTACCAGCACTACGTATGATTCATTTATTGGATCATTGCAGAGCGACTTGATCATTGTTGGAGTTATTATAACATCTTTTACAAACGTTTCTAATTTATCTACCATTTTCCGTCTGTTTTCCAGTGCGTATGACATATCTTTAGACTCGTCATGGAGTTTTTTGATATTTCCTGAGGAAACTTGTAGTGACTCGAACTGCTTGTTCAGTGAATCTTCAATCATTTTTAGTGTGTTATCACAATAGTTTAAGTCTATTGCAAACTCTGAAAGCTCATTTTCGTGCGATAATAATGTATTTATTATATTCTTCTCTATTTGAGATCGTTTCTCTTTACACATATAATTAATATCCTCAAAATACTTTCCATGTTCTTGAACCTTCTTCAACAGTTCTTTATCGTTGTTATTCTTTCCATCCCTTGTGCTTTTAGAATCTTCTGAATATTCTGATCCTTCATTTAAATTTATACCATCGGGAGAATCTATAAGGTATGTATAAGAATCAGAAATTTTGAGAGATTCGACATTTACATTGTCAAATAAATTCTTAAAATTGTTATTAAATTTGGGATGCAAATCAAATAGATTTTTAGGTCTATTTGAAGAATCCAAATACCACTTTAAATCTTTACATATTTTTTCTAAATTTTCTGGAAACAATTTTGAAAGGTTTGGATAGATTTCATCCATGTTATAAAAATATTATAAAAATACATTTAACCATTTATTAAATAATTTATATAAAACATAATTATTAATTTCACTTTTGTGTTAAACATAACAACACATACCTACGAATTACACTTGTAACAACAAAAATAAAGGAATAAATTAACATAACTTCTTGTTAGTTAAGTAAATATTAACTTTAGTGTAAATATAAAGGTATGTGTAAATTTAACATATTATAATATTTTGATATCTAGTGTTGCTTTAACAAGATTGTCAACAAGTTTTGGTTTAAGTTCCTTTAATTTTATATTACATTCGTCGGCGAAGGTTTTGGATTTGAGTTCTAACATGACTGATCGAGGGTCTTCTAGAACGGATTCCTAAAATTTATTTTGTAAAGATTAACATAGAATCAAATTGTGGTATAATTTAAATATAATTTAAAACGATTTAAATGAATATATACGTTATTATATTGTTCCATGAGTTCTTTTTCTTCTGATTGTCTGAACTCATCTAAATCTTTTTGTGCAGCTGCCATTGCCTCGTTCAAAAGTTTAACCCGATCTGAACAGAAATATTAATATTTTAATGATTTATATAATTATTAATATAATTACTTTCTTTAGCTCGGCGAACAATGGACTCCGCTTCCTCTTCCGCCTTTAAAAGTTGTTGAATTAGTGCGTTGGAAGCGGAACTAGAATTTACTGCCATATTTTACAGTATAAAAAGTCTGGGATTAATTTATAATTATGTACAAACCTATTTAATTCATATTAAACATATAATAAATTATATATATTAAGATTTTGACAATTATCTACCCAACAAAACAGCTGGTCGTTTTCCAAAATACAACTACGAATATTTTCAATATTTCTTTGGTTATGTATGTTGTACCGTAATTTTTAAATGGTACATAATACACCCATGGACAACCCTATTCCTTTCTGATCCCTTCTTCATAAACAATGAAATATTCCGGGATAGAAGGAATAAAAAATTGGAAGCCTTACGATAATGTTTTTGGACTAACATCTGAAATTCTAGATGATTTAAATAATGCTATTGATTCGGGTAAAATTCCCCCAAATCTTCCCTCTAATTCCATTATTAATGGATACATTAACACTTTATCTACTCTTCAGGGTCCTCTAAATTTAAAGTTATTTAAAGGTAATTCAGTCCCTCCTGATTTATTTAACCAGTTTTTTGTTTTAACAAGATCAAACATGAAATCTCTGTACAATATTAGTAAATTTAACGGCGGATGGAACGATAAGAAAAAATCTTCTGAGATGAAGTACTATAAAACTCATATAATCGCACTTTTTAGCAGTATCTTCTTCTAATTTAATGATTTTTAGATGATTCTCTTATTGGATTTACGAGTTATAGGTTTGTTGTAATGCGTGAGAACCAGGATCCAGCTCCTGTTCTATACATTTACGAACTCCAAATTAAGGTATCGGATATTTAACTCATTCCTCTTTAGGATTCTTATAGATCTCGCGGTTTAGGTCGATTTTTTATTTTCGTTCTGGAATTAGTTGCAAGGTCTGTTTGCTGTAAAAAGCTCATGTGTACTGTACTAACTGCAAACGACCGTGCCGTCTCCTTTTATTCTGAGAAATGTAGATTTGTAGCCGACGAAAGTGACCCGAATAATAAATATAGAGTATTAAAACTTGAACTTTAAAATGTACTATAGTATATATTTACTTGGTAAATTATATTAAATTATTCCAATTTTGTTAGCAACATCAAGCGCATCCTGATCTGGCGATAGTCTTACGAATGCTTTTTTCTGACCATCAGGCCTATAATTATTTATTAAAATCAACTTATGAAATTTCATACCTGATGAGAGTGTTAACATGGACTGGAGTTATATCATATAATTGTGAAACTGCTTTTGCAACTTTCGCTTTGTTAGCTCTGGGGTCTACAACGAAAACAAGAGTGTTCAGCTCCTCAATCATCTTCATTGCTGACTCAGTTGTCAAGGGGTATCTCACTATTGCGAACTTGTCCAATTTCTTTGTATATGCTGTTTTGACTTTCTTTTCATACTTGGGTGTTCTCTTGAGCGAGAGAGTTCGTCCTCTAAAATTAAATTATTTAAATTTAACAAATGAAATAATACCTGAAGAAGTGAGTGTTTCTTCTGGTCTTAACCTTCTTAACTGTAGTTGACTTCTTGACACTTCTAGAGGCGAGCTTTGCCTTTTTAGTCTTGTCAGACTTAGAAACTAAAAAAACATGATACCATCCAATACACTAATATATAACTATTGTAATAAATTAATACCTTCTGATGAACTTGTTGCCATTGATATATTATATATTTAAAAGTTTAGAGAATAAAATCTTTTATATTTTGAAGAATAAAAATAAAAATAATATATTAAAGAGGGTGAAGGACGATAAAATATAAAAAATTTGTAGTGAATATTTCTATATTTAGACCCACAAGATTCTTTATATATAATAATTCACTAATGATTATTTATATTTATATAAATAAAATATATTTCAAGTTATCTTTTGGAATCCTTTACTGGTAGAGTGGGGTATATATGTTGAAATTAGGTGATATATTTCTTGCAAATTCCATCAATATTATTTGTTACATTTCAACACATTTTACAAATTTTCATAAATATATTCATTAGACAAACTTTCTGAATCATTTTTACTTTTTTCCTTCATAGTTTAAATATAAGATTCTGCCAATTATAGAAAATCCAATTCATTAATAAAGTGTATATAATTATTTTTAAAATATTCATTTAAAATAATATTCTTCAAGAATCTGTGTATAAGATGTGAATATCTGGCCTCTTTTTGACTCCAGCTTTACTAAAAACTAATTTTGGGCCTCTTATTGGAACAATTTCCACTAAATCAGAGATATCTTCCATATTTTCGGAATTCGATTTATTGTGAACATCAGCTTTTTTCATAAGTGAGTTGGGGAGCGTGAGTAAATAATAGTTTTCTGCTCCAGGAGTTTTGGAATATTTCTAAAAAACTTAGTAAATTAATTATTTTATTACCTGTGTTGTATATTGACGAATGAACTTGTACGTATCACCTTTAAACTGATCAGCCTGCTGGTCACTTGGTTGATCTCCATTCTCTGGAATTTCATTGGGTGTTTCCTCGTCCATTTCTTCATCAAATAAGTCATCGACATCGTCATTTTCGGATTTTACCTCATGAGTTCCATCTAAATCCATACCATCAATAACATTTGAATCATTGATGTTAGTACTGGGAAACGAATCTTCAGGTGAGCTTTCAGAATGTTTTTTATAATATTCGAAATATCTGTGTGTTTGAGTTTCCTTTGATGGCCTTAAAACGCCATCGGAGTGGAGTTTAGAAGATGAATCTGATGAGACAGTAACACCGTCTATTCCAACTTGAATGTATTTATTGTTCCATAGTTTCAAATTTGGAACAACCTTATATACCTAAGAATTTTACAATTATAATAAACTAACCTTTAGGATTTTTGCATATTTATTATTTGGATGCACTAGTTGATCTGTAGATACATAAGTATTGTGAAAAGCTGTGACATAAGCATCAATTTTGTCTTCGTAATTCATGTTACTCCAAGATTCATATAGAGTTAGTTTGTGGTCTCTTGGAATTCCAGCAATTTCTTCACTCCGCATTAACTTGAGTTGTTTTTTAGAAAATCCTTCTTCCTTAGTTGAGGAAACTAAAGTATTTAAGTAACCTGGTAGAGACTCCTGAGCTTTGGAAAGTACTGAGGACATCTTCAAATTATCGAAAAATTTCATAGTCTCCAAGAGATCATTTCTAACCAAATCTACATATTTTTCTTTAGAATCGATTTTTGTTTTGTGTTTACTCAAAAAAACAGATTCAAGGTGTGTCATTAAGTCATTGTTCTCAATTCCACATCCAGTGAAACTAGTACCGTACAATAAAGGGTCCGATAATCCAGAGGAGAAATCAGAAAATGCAGAAAGGCGATCAGATAACTCAAGCCCAGTCATTTCATATTTTATAACATCATCTTTGATTTCATAGTCGATGAATCTAGGGTCGACTGGAGGAGGAAGAACAGAAACATCAAATTCTAAATTTCCAATAAGTGGAGATTTAACATTTAAATATGAGGGCAAGGAATCTTCATTTTCGTCCTTTTTAGACGAAGATGCATCAGGATCCTTAGACATTCTAAAATATTAAATTCTAAAGTATGATACATAAACTAAACATTTTAACAGTAATATATTTAAAAAATATTGAAACAAAAGTACAAATTAAAAATAATAAAACCAACAAAATAATAATTAAAAATATTACTAAAATTAAACAAGAAAATTGTAAAACATTTTGAAATCTAAGGTGATGATGATTCCGTGGGAATATTTACTCATTTTTTATTTTTTACACTAAACATTTTAAATCTGAACTATTGTTAATTATTCCCTGGTTTTCGTTTTATTCGCTTTCTGTTTTAGCTCCTTCATCTTCTGTTTCTACATTTTCCGAATTTTCTGGTTCTGGTTCATTTGATTTAACAGGCTCACTCATATCTGTTATTTCTTCTTTGGATACTTTTAGGATTTGTTTTTTTACTTTGTCCATATCAATTTTGCCATTCTTTAAAAGTGCAACCGTAAGTCCGTAATGTAAGTTTTCCATGGCGATTGTTGAACTGCTATCTGGATCTGCATTGTTAAGTTCAACCTGTAACTTGTCGACAATGGTTTTACAGTAATCTTCGTTATCTTCACATACTTTTACAAGTTTATCAAAAATTCTAGATGATGCACATTCCATCCATGTATCGTGCTCGAAATTTTTTAGTTTAGTAGCGATATGTGTAATTTGTGAATTTGAAAATTCTCTGGCGTCCTCATCCAATTTTTTCTCCTAAAAATTTAAAATGATAAATTAATGAACTAACAGCCTCCTCCATCCATTTCTTTAGTGAACTGTTTGTAGAAGCTTCCTTTTTCGCTGCCTAAAACAATTATAACCTTAAATTTTTACCTGTTCCTCTTTTTCCGAGAATTTTATCATTGATTTTTTAAGCTCTTCGTCTCCTTTCTTGGATTTGTGTAATGCTTCATGAGATACTTTCCTCACTGTTTGAATAACTTTAAAGTTAAGTTTCTTTTGTGATTTAACAAATAGTTTTATTAGTTCCATTTCAGCCTTTTTTGAATCCTCTGCATTCAAACCTATACCCCAACTTTCAGGTTTTAAAAATAAGTCATTTTTCAATATTTGCTGCTCCATTTCAGCCAATAAGAAATTTCCGGCACTTTGGAACTCGTCCCAAGTCATTTCATGTTCATGGTGTTTGTGAATTGACCTCAAGGCATTTTCTCTATCTTGAAGCATTAGTGGAAACAGATGCTTATCTTCAATAGTTTTTTCCATTAAATCAGGGTGTAAATCTGAATCTAGCATTACATAGGTTTGTAGGACTCCGTCTTCATTTCTTTTTTCTATCATCTAAAAATCATTATCATATAAACAAATACCTTATTGCAAACACTAAAAAGATGTTTATAGTGGTTATTCGCAGAATAATCTGATTTTAAGTCGTTCTCGTCTCCCTTAAGAAGGTCATGACATCTTGGAGCTGTGATGGAGATGTAGGGAAGATAAAGTATGTAATGTTGTTTTGCAATTGTAATCCATCTTTTCAAATATTCTAGCTTATTAGCGACGGGTTCAGAACTTTTAGTTAATTTATCCATGGATTGAAATCCGAATCTGGAAACGATAAATGACTCAAGACAGGTTAAAAGAATTGGTTTTTTATTATCTTTATGAACAGGAATTGCTAAAAAGAATTATTAATTATTAAGCTTACATTTTTTCATGTTGCCAACTGAATAAAACATGTTTTCAGGTATCTTGATTTCAGCTTGATCGTTTGCTGAACTTACGAAAACCATATGTTTTTCATTACTATCCTCAAAATCTAATTCCTTAGGCTCTTTTAAAGACCAGTCTTGGCCTCTCGAGTTAAGAAAGTGCATTAATATATTCAATTCCGTAAATAAATTAGCCTCCTTTTTGTCAACAGTTTGTGACTCCATTGTACGATGTTTGGTCATATATTGTCCCTCCAAACTTGCCTCTTTTAAGTTCTGGTCATGTTCCTTGTTTAGCTCCTTTTCACTCGTTCCTGTATCTTCATGTTCATGTTTGGACAAAGTAATACAGTCCAAAGTGAACGTATAACCGTCAACTAGCCCTTGTAAAAGAGCATCATCCAATAAGCTTTCCTACAAATAATATTACAAATGTGTTTGAGTCGGGTGTTAACACAATTAACCTTCACATATAAAACACGATATTAATAAAATAATTATAAAATTTTAAAAAAAATTGAAAATTACGATTAAAAAACAAATAGAAATAATAGTGTTTTAAGTTAATCATGATGGAATAGTAAGTAGAATGTTACCTCAGTTGGAGACGACGGACTTAAGATAGCATCCTCCACTTTATGTTCTTCATCAGCCCCAAGGACCGATTTATATAAAAATACGATAATTAAAAGTGATAAAATTTTCATTAGAAACTCATTATTTACTGCAATTTATCTAGAGATGAATATAGGATATAATCCTATACATGAACATAACACCTTGGTACTCTAATTTATACATTGTATTTAGAGATTTTATTCATTATACATATGTAAATAAATATTTGTGTAAATGGATATTCAAAGATTTTCAAATCCTCAACTGTTTAGACAAAGTAGGATTGAGGATGCACCTTGTTGCAATATGTAAAAATGTTAAAATATTGATTCCTACTTTATATAATTGATAAATAAATGTGAATGTATGGATTCTACTATAATAAAAGTAGATTTTAGTTTCGTTTATTGTCAAAGGTGTGTAAAAGAATAAACATGCTAAAGGAGTGAAAATTGTTGAAACATAAAACATCACAAAATATAATTAAAAATCCAGAGTTAACCTATCAATGTGGTTAAAATTCTAAAGTTAAATGTAATTTTAGTTAAGATTCT
Organism: Theileria sp. buffalo; assembly: GCA_026724395.1. Lineage (NCBI taxonomy): Eukaryota > Apicomplexa > Aconoidasida > Piroplasmida > Theileriidae > Theileria > Theileria sp. buffalo. Next base: position 44,111 of record JAJHPJ010000018.1, on the reverse strand, counting down.
AAACAACGTATTGGGCCAAACTGGGTCAATAAACGTGTAAAATTCAAAATGTAAGAAAATAACTGTTATGTTTTAAAACGATCAATAACATAGTTAAGCAGTGTTAATAAAAGAATGTCTCTGTATAATCAAAATTATCCGAGTCAAACCCCCATATATAAAATAAAAATAAATAACGTATATTTGTTGCGATAGTATTTATCTAGTATAACAATTTTACCCTTAATTTTTATAAAATTTGATTAATAAAAATTTTTAATATACATACTTAACGGCCTTCTTACATTTTTAATGAATTTCTGTTGATTTTACATTGAGGAGTATTTTTCATTTTAAACATAATTTATGTTGATAATTTAAACTATTATGACAAATTTTGTTAATTTCGGATAATTTTAAATTTCTATTTAGTAATATAGTTTTTTCGGTGTTTATATAACTGATTCTGTTACTTCACAATGATGGGAGATAACTCGAATTTGCCCATATTTTCAAATAAAACTGTATGTTAACTAATTTAACCATATATAACATTGATTTTTACTATTAAATAATGTTTAGGATGAAAATTTTCTACTCAAGGGAATAGATTTTGGGAAAACTGAATCAACTAGCTCATTTAAATCTAGGCTAAGTTCAGCAATGAATTTCGGTAAAGGTATATTCGGGCTTACAAATGGTTGGCAAGCAGAGCCATCATGGAAAACATACACGAACTATAAGGCTTTCCTGGCCTTGTTTGCATGTTCTGTTATTTTTTTTGTTATGTCTTTCATGACACTACCGTTGATAATATTCGCACCTTATAAGTTTGGACTCCTGTTCACAATGGCGTCTCTAACATTTTTATCATCAATGTCATTTTTAAGAGGAGCTGGCTCTTTAATAGACCACATGTTGAACCCTAAAAGACTAGTATTCACTGTCTCGTATCTTGTTTCTCTCCTGTGTACTTTAGTTTTTACCACTTTCTATCCTCTGTATGTGTTCGCATTTATTTTCTCATTGGTACAATTTTTCGCACTCTCTTCTGTAATGATATCGTATATACCAGGTAATGCTCTTAACTAAATAAATAATAAATATATAGGTGGTGCCGGTGCGCTTAAAACAGTCTATTCTTCAATGTGGTCATATGTAAGAGGAAGATCACGTGGATCAGACCTACCCTTATAATTTAATATAAATTCGCTTTATATTAATCATATTTATACTATATGTTTTGTCATTTTTAGTTATTTTAATTTGTGTATTTGAGTTCGTCGGAGCCTGGAGCATTTTTTGATAATTAGTAGATCTGAATCATAACGTCTCATAACATCTTAAATTGATATTTATTTAATCGCAAAATCATTAGAATTATTAGGAAACGATGGATAAATAGGAACCAAACCGTTAGGGATAAACGCTGCTCCTGATAGGGGCAGCGAAAATTCGACAAGAATTTTCCAAGAATCTAAGGGGAAATTCCACCAAATTTTTTAATCAACAAATAGATAATCATAGTAAATATATTGTTTAAAACAAAAATAAAGTTTTATATTAAATACAATTAAATTATATAACTTAGGTATTAAAATAGAAGAGGTTTTAGTTTTCTAGATTCTAAACTGCTCGGAGTAAAAATAAATCAAGTCATAAATAAACTAACATACAAAAATGGATTCAATCAGAACTAAAAAATCAACAAAGAAAGCCTGGATAGTGGGAATTACCCTAATCTTGGGAGTAATAATAATAGGATTAATAGTATGCCTGGCAATAAGTGGCGTCTTTGACAGTGATAATGATGAAAAGGAGGTGAAAGTTAACGTTCCAACAATAACAACTGTGCCACAGGCCTTTGAATTCATAGACGAAGTTTACAAGAAAGTCTTTACTGGGGATGATGAAGTAACAGTAGAACACTTGAAAACCTTGGAGTCGATTAAAAAAGAAATGATTTCTAGGCTGGATGAAAAGAAACAAGCTGAGGATGAAGAAAAGAAGTTAAAAGAACAGGAGTTAAAAGATAAACAGGTGAAAGAGGCAGAAACCAATGAAGCAGCTAAAGGTGGAGATAAATTAGAAGCAGGTGCTGTAGGTGGCACTGAAGGTGGAGCCCATCTGACAACAAACAAGGATAAGACAGGAACTCCAGCGAGCGCTGATGGCAAAGGAAATGGATCAGAAGATAATGGAGAAAAACCTGGAGACGCTGGAGGGAAAACGGGAGGTCCTGGAAGTAAAGAGACTCCTGAAGCCAAAACAGGTAAGACTGATACACCAAAAACTGAATCTAAAATTAGATGGTCAATCTTCAGAAGAGGTCCCTAGAACTAACGGAGAAAAGCAATAAAACTAAGGTGGAAAGCCATGGATTGGAGGAGGAAATCAACATAATAGACAAAAGTTTTGCTGAATAATTTAAACACGGAAAGAATCTTGAAGATATTTTTTAGATTACGAACCTTAAATAAAGTTCAAGAGAATTTTTGATTATGTAAATTACTCATGTTTTATAAATAAAAATATATATGTATAAATAGGTAAAAATAAAAATAATAGGTGAAATAAATAAAACAAAACAAAATAACATGTCATAAATGGTATAAACTAAAACTAATTAACCAATAGGGATAAATATAGTTGGAAAATGTTTATAAAATATAGATTTATATTTAAAATACGATAATTAGGTGGGAATTAGGATATTAGTTAACATAGACCACGGAAGGCAGTACATTCTATAGTGGAAGTTGTTACACATTAGAGTTTTAAATATAGTGCTATAACATTAGTAATAAAATACTCGAAAATTAATCATAATTTCGTTTTAATCTGTAAATTATAATGATTCTTTTTATCAAATACCTAATTTAAGTCTCAAGTCTGTGTAGTTTAAATAGTTACAAAAAAAATGTCAGATAAATGGGTTTGTGATACATGTCTGGTTCCTAATGATATGAACGATAGTAACTGCTCCTGCTGTGGTTCAGTGAAAGGTTCAGTAGGTAAATTGATATTTACAAAATTGTATATTATTTAATTCGTCTTTTTGTAATTTTTAAAATGTTCAGGGCCATCGACCGTTCACCATAACCGCGAAACCCAAGTATTTCAGCACCAGAAGGTTGTCAAATATACCGACGATCCCAGAAGGTTGAGAAAAAATTACTCTCAAAATGATCTTAAACACACTGTAGTTTTTGTTGTCGGCTCGTCTGAAATGGACCAGCTCCCATTTACATGTTGTGATAAATTCATAAAACCTGATACAGGTGAAGTGGAATCAATGTTTGAAAGCTCACTTCCTACTCCAATTGTAGAATTACCAAAAATAAGAGTAATTGATGTATCTTGTGGAGCTTTACATACAGCATTGCTAACCAGCACAGGGTTAGTATATACTTTCGGGTGTAATGATATGGGAGCTTTGGGTAGATTAAGTAACTCAGATCCATCCTACGGGCCAATAGATTCCGAACCTGGGGTAGTGGATTTAAAGTACACAATTAAGAAGGTAACGTGCGGAGATAATCACACCATGTTCCTTTCGTTCACTGGAAATGTTTATTTCACTGGTGGATTTAAGGATACAGATGGGCCAATTGGAATTGCAGATTACTCAAACTTTGAAAGTCTTACAGGCCTGGATTATGTAGCGTTACCGGTAAAGGTGCCGTGCGATGTTGAAGGTTCAACAGTTGTAATAGATATAGCCAGCGGAGAGAATCACTGTGTTTTATTGTGTAATGGAGGCCATAGTATGTACACATTCGGAAGTAACGAGTTCAATCAGCTCTTAATATGGGATAAGTCTCAGATCCAAAACCCTACAGATGATGATGTAGACCTTTCCCTACCATCAGATAGGAAGTTGTTGCTAACATGGCCACAGCATAGGACCATATCAGATGTACTTTCCCTATCTCAAAGGACTGATGAGCATGGGGATGAGGATACTCTTACAACAACCCTTAGAACAAGGAGCAAGAAGAGAGGAAGATCCAACGAGGAACTACTTGCACAAGTTTTCACTGGAAACTGTACAACATTCTTTCAAACGAAATCACTTAGAGTGTATGGAGCAGGAAGAAATGCACAGGGTGAAGTGGGAGTAGGAAGTGAAGAAAATGTGATAACAAAACCCAAAGAACTGACCTTTTTCAGAGGAGTTGAGTTAACCCAGTTATCGGGTGGCCAATTCTTCACAGTCGCCCTTGTTAATGACTATGTATTTGCTTGGGGAAAAGTCCATTACTTAGGTATATCTGAAAATTACCACAATCCCAACGACGATCCCTTTTCACAACTGAGGATGAATGAAGAGGAAAGAAAGTTCTTGGTAATTCCAACACCAAATTATGACGAATACTCCTCAAGTAAGAGAAGGAGGTTAGAAGAAGCAGGTAACGAAATTGACAATCTAGATGCTATGGAAAAACTTTTATCGTTGGATTATGAAAGTGCTTACAATAGGGTACTAAAATCTGGAAAGTCAACAACTCCACTTCTGGTGGATTTGAAAGACCCAATCAAGACAGTATTTCATGGCTCAGATAATCTCTTCGCAACAACCTATGATGGAACTTTGTACGCATGGGGATCAGCCCAAAATTACACACTGGGGAATGGGAAAGATTATTTCTTTCAGTATTCACCAGAACAAGTGACGCCCTTTCACTTCATGCACTGTAAGATTACAGGAGGATCAGGAGGATCACAACACACAGTGTTTTTGGGATTAAAGAAAAGGACAATGAGTTACGCAAGGCCCAGATACTAGTTTATCATTGATTGATAAAAGTTCTCCCATCTACCATTTAACCTTTATGATCAAACTAATGTCATAGAATTATAAATAAATTTATATTTATTAAATTTCATGTAATTATATAAATCGCTAAAACATTAAAAATTAAATGTAGTCGCTTTGACTGGAAAAAAACTAAACTTTTTTCGAGTTTGTTATAACCCTGTTATCAGGACAATTGCCATGAGAAATTCCTAAATAATTTATAAAAATAATCAAGTACCTATTAATTCAGTGTCTAAGTTGAAGGCTATGTGGTTGTTTTTGAAAAAAGTGGCACCAAGGATGTTCTCATGAGTTTTGCTTTCCTCAATGCCCAAACACCACCAAGCATAGTCATTTGCAGTGCGCCTAAAATTAATATTGAAATAAATCTGTGACTTACTTCATGGATCTATCAATCATATAAGATTCAGGTTTCCAGTCAAAATTAGAACCACTAAAGAAATTTAAAAATAAAAATAACTTACTTTTCAAAGCTAATAGTGATTATAGGTAGTTTGGAAATATCACTGAAGCAAATTTTACCCGTTCTCTCATCAACTTTACACACAATATTAGTCCTTTTGGTTTTTGAATACTTTTTGTTCTCATAACAAACTTGTTTAATTGGTTTCTCAACCTTTTCAAATAGCTCTTTTTCAAAGGTACTCATAGTAGTACCGGTATCAAGAACAAAGTTCTTATGTTTAACCTCATAAAGATCATCGTCGACTCTAAATTTGAAAACTCTTAAAATGTAAAACTCAGATTTCATCATAGGGATCCATACCATGTTGGATTTTTTCTTAGTAAGTACGTCTAATTCCTTGTCATAACCTCCCAAAGTTAACATTCCACCATCTTCAGATAAACATAAAGAAAATATCTTGTGTCTTGGACTGAAGTGGTCCGTGAGGTATTTCTCAATGAAACTTTGAGATTCGTAATACTCGTCATCAATCAAAGTGCTTTTATCACTCTTGGAAAGACCCAAAATACCGTTTGTAATCTGGCTCTTAATAAGCTTACTCTCAGTGGTAACGCAGCCGATGTAGTCAAAAAATGAAGATAAGTCAGTGGAATCCTCATTAATGTCGAAACTTACCAAGTCGCCTACGTACATACCATTAACGCTGCTACCTTCAGAATATGTTTCTCTAAAAACGCAAGATTTTTGTAAATCACAGCCGCCCTCTATTATTTTACATGTTTCACTGGTGCAGTCAACAGGCTTGTAAGTTAGCGAGTTTTGGTAATTGTAGTTATCTAAAATATGTTTTCCACACCCTGGGCTGTTTCCACAAGCTACGTTTATTTGTTGTGATCCAGTATCAATAATCAGCATTTGCTTAACTTTGGGGTTACCAATTCCGATATAAATGTAGTAAAACGCAAATTTATGAAGATTGCCGTATATACGGACCTTTACGAACCCTTTAACAAACCCATTATTGTCCCTATCTCTGCTACTAAATTTAATGTCGGATTTTTTCACGCCAACAAGATTGGTACTAGATGAGTTGGGATCTGCACATTTTGAAAATTTGAATCCGAAACGACTGAAATTTGAAAATGCTATCATCAATAAGATGAAAACATGGGAAATATATAAAAATTTATTGAAAAACATCTCTAACAATATCAATGTGTATTTATAGGATGTTGAAAGATGATAAAGAGGCTTTAATCAGCATTTTTATGCATAATAAGCATCTAATAAATATATAAATATTTATGTAATATAATTGTATAAAAATTTAACGAGTTAAAATTTTATAGGAGAAATTTTAAGTCAATACTGATTCAAACGAATTTTTTAAACTAGATTCCGCAAGGAAATGATTGATTGAAATTAAAATTTGAAAAATCATGTTTATTGTGGATTTATTTGATTAATCCTGAAATATAGTTAGGAATCTGTGGAATCCACAGAAAAATCATAGTAATGCATTATTCCATAGTCCAGGAATTTTTTAAATGTGATGATAATTTATAGTTAAACTTATATAATCATAATTGGAAAGGATGTGTAGTTTGGTTAACTTCAAATGAAAAAAACAAGTACATGCATTAAAGATTCCAGAGATATGGAAATAGAAATTCTGGAAGACGGAGAGAAAATATAATAAAATAAAATTAAAAGATTAAAATAATTTATTTAAACAAGATAGAATTAATAAAAATTAAAATGTTAATTCATATTAGATAGTAAAATAACACCAAATTGGAGTTGAATAAAATAACAGTGTAATATAAAAAGCTGGTCAATAAAAATATATTTTAAATTAGAAACGTTGAATATAATTATATATTAAATGTTTAATTTAACTTAATGTTTATTCATCTGTAACCCAATATAGCTCACTGGGATTAAGTACAATTAAATTAGTAGTATACATATGTATTACAAATCTTTTAAATTTTAATTAAATTTAAATTTATGCACCATTTTGAAGGTTTTGTTGCATAACTAAGGAATTTTAATATATATTTTGTAGTTTTAAAATAGTATTTTAAAAAATCACGCAGTTGTATATTTTCAATAAATTTTAATTAAACGACATATTTTAATAACCCAGATTAAAATGGATGTTATAAAAGTAATAAATGGATAATAATAGGAGTTCAGCCTTTCATCTCCCCAACGAGAATCCAGAGAACCAGCAAAAGAAACATCTGTTTTCTAACAGGATGAATTTACCAGAAAATTCTACAGGTGTGGATAATTTTTTAAATGGAGAAAATACAAATACATACATAATTGAAAGGTCAACTAAACTCTGGAATCATATAAACACGAGGCCTTATTCAGCAAATAACCATACATCAAAATATATATCAAAAGAGATTCTAGAAGAAGGGGTAACGTTCAACTCCTATAAAGAATATGTACACAAGGTAGTTGGAGATGATAAATCAGATTTTCGGGAAGATAAAATTGAAACAATCAGTGACATTTTTTCAGAGACTGAGGATGTTTCAATATTAAATAAACTACATAGCCTAAGCCTGAGGACCTCAACTTCATCTTTGGATCAATCTAAACTAAAGAAATCACTGCAGGATCAAACAAATAATACTTTGCTTGAACAGAATGATAACTCTGAAGTTAATTATTCCACTCAAGACCAGGGAGAAAAAATGTATGAGGTTAAAGATGATAAGGAAGTTTTAGATCCATTGTATTCAGTAGAAAAGTTGGAAGATAATCCGAGTTATCCTGCTTCAACAGTAAATGTTTTGAGTGGAGCTCAAACTGAATTGAATTCAGTAACAACAACTGATACTTTCAAATTCCACTCCGACATATTACATGGCATGGATAATTCAAATAAAATGAAGATTGGTGAACCAATTAAGGAGGTAGTGCCTGTTGGAGATATTAGTTTGAATACGGGACTAACACCAACCTTATCAGAAAATAACCCATTTGATGTACAAAACATAGGTGGATCTAGATTGCCAAGTAAACATGAAGTTTATAGAGATAGAAAATTATTCAATAGATCAGCATACGTAAATGATGATATAACAAGAGATTATAGCAGAACGTATGGGTATGGTACGAGGTTTACAAATTTTCATACATCAGATACAATCAACTACTCTAATTACATTGACTATAACCCGTTCTCTGTTTTCTCTGTTAAGGAAAGTAGTGCAAACGTGGTGGTAAATGAGACTGACTTGAAGAAGCTTAGGTCAATAATACTAAGCAGTAGTCATAGTGAAGAGACTTTAATAAAGTATTTTACAGAAGCAATATGTATAACAAATGCACATATGATGAACCAGATTATCCACTTCTTAGTTACATTTCTGAGAGAAACACATAAAGTTAGGCAGTTTGTGGTTAGATTGATGTTATGTGCACTCTCATTTCACCCAGAAGAGTTTGTTAACCTGTTTAAGGTAGATTACCTAAGCGCACTGTTCACACCAGTAATAGATGATTCAATAGGTGTATATTTCCTTAAATTGTTGCTCTCTTATAAATCAACATTTGGTTCAAGGTCTGAAATATCAACTAGCATACCATACTCAATAAATTCAAAGGGTTATTTGATGTATTCAACCGGTAAAGAACCGATTAGTACACCACGAGATAGTTATATGTCAGGTAAAATAGAGACTTTGTATATTTTAAAGATATTATTGGAACGTTCAAAAGTGTCGAGTGTGTTCAACCTCCCAAACAGTATGCTCAGAGAGCAGCTGTGCATGCTCTGGTACGATATGCCAAAAACGATACCAAATGTTAATATAATAGAAGTATTGCTCCACTGGATAAACTCAAAGGAAGATTTGGAGACAAAGAAGTACCCGTTCATGTTGTTGGAAAAGGTTAGGGATCTGTACCCATTCCCCAATGGCCAGACGTTTCTACTGTCTCAATTCTTTTTGTTTGCACTTAACCACAAAGCAAACGTGAATAATCATTTGGAGTATGTTATTACCATCGCAAGCAGTGAGTCTGGTCCTCACGAAAGTATCAACACTTCAAACAGGAACAGTATTAGAAGAGAAAGCTTGAGGTCTAGAAATAGTTACAAGAACAGTGGTAGAAACAGTTCTATAGATGTTATTAGAGACGATGATATTTTGGAAACTGTGCTCTACAAGATACTGTACAACTTCACAGAGAGAGATTTACTGGATTTGTGGTGCTTAATATGTGTTATTCCGTGGAAAGTTACAAGCCCTAACTCGCCATTCTCAAGATTATTTGTATCCACCCTGAATACAATACTGAAACTGACATCAATTAGTTATGATAATCACTTACATATGGCTGGTGAAACGAAGATTAGGCTGGATATAATGGAAAATTGTCTTAGAATATGTTTGGCACGGTGTTCATGTCCAGTAAACTCACTAAACTCACTGTTACAAACGACACTGCTTCTAAACCCAGAGTCATATCGCAATGAAAGTATGCAAAGCACACCTAAACTACCCTCTGAGAATATCATACTTACTACTTTGTATAAAAATGGAATGATTTTGAATAGTTTGTGTAACTTTTTGTGGAAGTGCCACTTTCTGTGGACAAGAATAAAGGAGGGAGTGAATATGGAAATAGTAATTGTGGTGACTGAGCTGTATAAAATACTGGGAAATTTCACAGCTGTAAAGCCTCTGGATGATGCGCATTTGTATAACTCAGTGTCAAATACAAACAGCGGAGAGTTGTACAAGTTCTTCAATGACTCGGTAAATAAGGGACTTTGGACCAAGATAACAACATTCATACCACAGATTAATTTAGATCAATATTTTAATACCAGACAATTGAATGCGCAAGAACAGTATTATCAGGATATGGAAGATCAAGAGCCAAATTATGATACATTTAATGAAGTAGGCAGGGATGATTACATGGTTTATAGTGACTATGATTTTATTGACACTGGTCAAGTGATAGGATTGAAAAACTTAGGAAATAGCTGTTACCTAAACAGTTTGCTCCAGAGCTTATGCCACACGAAGTTGTTTGTGTATAACTTGCTAAAGTTCAGAGAAACTAATAAGAATAACAAGATGGTGAATTCATTGGTGAAGCTGTTTAGGAAGATGAAGACTACGAGTAAGAGGTCATTGTCACCCAAGAACTTGTTTAAAATAGTTTCAGAAAACTTAACAAGTTCTCAGCAGGATGTAACAGAGGCTATAAGGTTAATTTCAGAAGCTATTGACCCGAATCTAGAGCTTTGGAAGTCAGTGTTTGCTGGATTGGTAGTCAGAAGAATTAAGTGTCTGAGGTGTGAGTCTTTCTCAGATAATGAGGAAACAATATATGATTTCTCATTAAGCTTAATCAAGGCAAAGTCTGTGCAACAAATGCTTGACAACTTTTCTAAAGTTGAGGTACTTTCAGGGGAAAATAAATACTTCTGCCTCAACTGTAATAAGGATGTTAAGGCGCACATGTGGAACATTATAGCCTCACCTCCATCACACCTTATAATCATACTTAATCGCAATAACTGGAGTTATAATGAGACACAAAAGGTTCTCAAAGCCGTAAAAATAGATTCCCAGCTGTTTATTGAAGGATTCGAGTACAGACTTTATGGGTCAATAATACATTCGGGAGACTCAACGAACTCAGGCCACTACTACTTTATCGGCTGTGATTCAGAAACTTTTGAAAATTGGAACAAAGTAGATGACTCAGTAGTAAAACCAGTTGATGAATTTGCTGTGGATGACCTATCCAGAGATCCATCAAACACACATGTGCCCTACGTATTATTCTACAGGTGTTTGCAGGCTCCACAAACACCCAAATTTTAATATAATAAAATTAATGTTTACATGTATAATATTCATTAATGTGATAGTTTATTTATGTAGAGGGTTTAAGATTCCTGGAAGGTTAGAGGTGTGTCGAGTTAGTCCACTTAGAGCAGGTTTGTTGAGATTCTAGGGATAAATAAGTTTATTTCAGAAAATGAACCTCAAATACAGAAGAAGGTGTACTTAGTAAAGCCTAGAGGTTTCTGTGAAGGAGTTAGTAGGGCAATAAGAACAGTGGAGGAAGCATTAAGGGTGTTTGGACCTCCAATATACGTAAAACATGAAATTGTACATAATGAAGCTGTTTGTAACCGTCTGAGGGTATTTTTATTAAAATAATAAAAATCATGTTAATTATCACTATTTTAGGCCAAGGGTGTAATATTCATAGAAGATTTGAACGTTGTGCCAGAGAATAGTATTTTAATATACTCTGCACATGGAGTATCACCTGAGGTAAAGGAGCTTGCCAAGACTAGGAACTTGGTGGAAATAGATGCCTCTTGTCCTTTGGTGAATAAAGTCCATGTTTACGTTAAAAATAAAGCCAAAGAGGGCTATAAAATTGTTCTAATCGGCCACAAAAACCACCGTAAGTATCATTTTATTAAAAATTTTCAGAGGAAATAATTGGAACTAGTGGAGAGGCTCCAGAAGCTGTTACAGTTGTCGAGAACGTGGCTGACGTTGAAGCCCTGGACTATCCAGAAGGAACTAAACTTTACTACGTTACACAGACAACTTTAAGCCTTGACGACTGTAAAGAGATAAAAGAAGCTCTGGTTAAAAAGTTTCCACAGATAGAAACCATACCAAGTGGTTCAATTTGTTATGCAACCACGAATAGGCAAACAGCAATTCACAAAGTTACAGAATTTGTGGATTTAGTGCTGATAGTTGGAAGCACAATGTCATCCAACGCCAAAAGATTAGTAGAAGCAGCTTTGAATAGAAATATAAGATCATATCTTGTATTTGACGCTAATGATGTCACCGAAGAGTTGGTTGGATCTGCTAGAAATATTGCATTATCCTCTTCAGCCTCAACCCCTGAAGATTTAACATTTGCAGTCTTGGATAAGTTAAAGTCGCCACCATTCAATTTTCTGCCTGAGGAGTTTGACGGAGCCGTAGAGAGAGTTCCTAACTGGAGGTTACCAAGGTAGTGTAAATCCTATTACCTAAATAATAAATTTTATAGGAACCTTGAAGAAATGATTAAAGAACATGATCAAAAAAGTGATCAACAAAATGATCAAAGATGATCAACAAAAATCTCAAGAATTCTAATGTGTACCATATAAATCATGAGATTAATCTTCTAATAAAACTGCATGTTTAGACCAATATTTTACAGACTCCATGTACTTGTTTCGATCAATAGGAACTCCACTGCCTCCCTCTTCAATAAGAGCATTTCTCATAACACTAAAAATTAAAATAATTTGGAAAAAATACGTTATTGGTAGCATCGGGAGCTCGTGATCGACGTCCTGAGGCTTTATTGAAATCACGTAATAATCATGTTGAAATTTAGAATCATCCTCGTAGGTTTTCATGGCCTTATACTCCTTTATGACCTGTTCTCTAGAGTACAGAATCACATCTAGATATTCAGCTCTTTTAATATATTCGGAGACTTCACTCTTTGAAAACCATCGACTGAGAACAGGAAGTTCATTGGCAGTTCTTGAAACATATCCTGACCTAACAAGGTTAATTTAAGTGTAAACAAACCTTAGAAGATGAGAATTTTTGTCAGTAATTTCTATAAATCCACAAATAGCATCAGTAAAGTTTTTGAGAATTAGATGTTTGCAAAAGGGAGCATAGCCATCCCTTAAAACGGATCCGTTTCTAAGAGAATCTCTAACCTAAATCAGAAAATTAGTTAATAGATTTAGCAACCTTCTCAATGAAAGATTCCTTAGGGTAAGGTATGTAATTTATACCTTTTTTATCAAACTGTTTAAAACAGAAAGGATCTAAAAATAAATTTAAGGAAGAAATAGGAAAAGGTACCTAAATCTATAGTGATTTCGGACGATTTTGTGGAACTCATTCTAGGATTAAAGATAGATTTGAACTTTATAAAACAGACATTATTCAATAAATGAAATGGAATCCTAACCAAACAAGTGGAATTCCCACTAAATTTCATGGAAATGGAAATATCTATGAAACTAAAGTATATAATCAAGAATAAAATAAATATAAGTTTCATAACTCATTTTAAAAAAATTACTTATATATTTCGAGATCTCATGTAATGATGTGTGGATTCAAGGGAAAACTTAGAGTGTATTTTTACTAAAACATTGTTGCTGTGATGAAGATTTTCGAGAGAACTATATTCAGAAATTTAAAGAACTTATGCCCATATAAACCTTCTAAGAATGGCGTTTATCCTACCATAAACTCTTCAAATAATAAAGGCTGGAAGTTTGATAGTACTTTTTATGTCGGAGTTCCAGCTTTCCTATCAATCTCATACTTATCGTATACTTCTTTAAAATGTTAGTTTTACCAACTATTTAATTTTATTAACACAATTTAGCCAAGAGTTATTGTAATGGATTCAACAAGGTTGAACTGGGAAATTTATCAGACTTCAAAGATGGAGAATCTAAGCAAGTTAAAGTTTATAATGGTAATTTGCATCTAGATTCATTCGTTTTAATAGGGAAGGATACGGTTTTAGTATCAAAAATTAAAGGAACGTTCTATGTTACCGGAAGTTCTTGTCCACACTTTTCCGCCTCATTTATAGATGGTGTGTTGATAAAATGTTAAATTTTGTTAGGAGCTGTAACAGACGAACTTCTGATTTGTCCTTGGCATAACGCAAAATTTAAATTAAGTGATGGATCATGTGTAAACGGTAAATACCATATTTGATTAATTAGTTTTAAAATTGATTATTTGAGGTTATAATAGTGGTTAGGACCTTGTATGGATGGAATAGCAACATATGAACCAGTTGTACAGGATGATAAACTGTACGCGTTACTTCCACCAACACCGTTACCAGTAAGTTGCTAAAATATAAATTTTCCAGCTGGAAGTGGAAATGCTGAGGGATAAACCCAATGGAAGAGATAATAGAGTTTTCGTGATATGTGGAGGAGGAGCATCAGCCCATGCAGCTGCTGAAACTTTAAGACTTAAGGGATTTACAGGTACTTGCGTTAATTGTATTATTGTTAGGCCGCATACTAATGTATGCCGATGAGAAATATTTACCATATTATCGGCCTTACCTATCCAAAGCATTTAGTAAAGAATATGATAAAGTTCCAGACCAACAAGCACTAAGATCAAAAGAATTTTATAAAAATAACCAAATTGAATTTTACTCTGGAAAATCAGTTCGTCTCGTCAATGATAAAGATCATACAGTTACACTGTCAGATGGAACTACAGTGAAATATGATAAAGTATCTCCATTGAAATTATTTAATTTGTAGGTGTTGGTTGCCACTGGTAATTTCTCTGCTAGATTACCAGTTTCTGAGAACCAAAATTATGATAACCTTTTCACCGTAAGAACCATAGATGACTTAAAAGCCTTATCGAAGTTTGTTAAACCGAATGCGAATATTGTAAGTCTAAAAATATAAAATTTTAATCAATTTTCACCTTAAAATCGAATTATTGATTATTTTTAGGTAATTGTTGGTGCCAACTTTATTGGTTGTGAATTATCATCTGTCCTTAAATCCACAGGAGCCAACGTTACAGTTTTAACAAATGTAACTAACTACAAACTTAACCTAATTAACATTCACTACAAAGATAACTAATTCGATTTTAGGCTGAAACTCCATTGGAAGCAATAGTTGGGAAACGAGTTGGAGGAGTTATAGCTAAATTAATGGAAAAAAATGATGTTAAATTCCTGCCCAAATGCACTGTTAAAAAATACAAGTATCAATAATAATTATTAAATTTACTTTAGTTTGAATGGAAATAAGATTAATGAAGTTGTTTTGGATAATAACACTACTCTGAAGGCAGATGCTGTCATTGAAGGTGTGGGTACTAGAGTTGATACTTCTCTTTTACCATGTGCACAATTGGCTAAAAATGGAACAGTTTTAGTAGATGAAGCTTTCAGGTACTGTTCATAAGTTATAGAGATTATAGATGTAAGGGTTGTAAGGATGTGTTTGCCTCTGGAGATTTAGTCAGTTACCCGTACCACAGAACAGGTAAACTAACAACGTTTATAATAATTGTAGGAAAACCTGTCTCAGTAAAACACTGGAATGTTGCACTTCAACATGGACGTGTTGCAGCCAGTAACATGGTTGGTAAACCCGCGAAGATGGACATGATCCCTTTCTTCTGGTCAAATTTTTTCAAAACCGGGTTTAGGTATTGAATACACAATTTTACATGAAATCTTAAATTTGTTAGGTTTGCTGGTGTTATTGATGGAACTGAGGAATTGGTATTTGAGGGTGATGTTGACTCTCATAAATTCGCAGTTTATTACGTTAAGGATAAAAATGTATGAATTTCAGTAACTAATTTGTATTCAGGTGGTTGCTGTTTTATCGATGGGTTTGGGCCAATTTTCTTCTTATATGACTGAAGCATTTGATAAGAAGTGTATGCCTTCATATGCTGCACTGAAGATGGGAGCTGCAAACTCTCAATCCATAATTGAATGTGTAAATAAGCTTAAAGTTTAGTCAAATGTTTGGAGTTTTTAGTATACAATTAAACCTAAAATAATCTTCTAAATAAAGAAATTTTTTGTAATTTTTTTCCAATTAAAGTATATTTTCAATTAATAATTTAATTAAATTTGTTATATTCTGTGATTGAAGTTCCCGATTAGTGGATTAAGAAAGTCAAAATGGTTTATATTTTTGGATTGTAGTTCTTCAAGTTCTCGTTCCCTCTTAGTATATGAAGTATCTTTATACTCTAAAATATAAAGATAATTAGATATTAAATAATTATAATTAATTTTTAAATTTTTAAAATATATACCTCGTGGAGATTTGTAAAAATAACCGTCTGCATTTGCGATTTCAACAAAAGGGAGTTCGCCGTTGCCATCAGTAGAACCGTCTAGTACTACAGTGCCCCTGAAACAGATATTATTATACACATCAATGATTAAAGGTACCTTTTGGTGTTGTTTTTAACTGGTGAGATGTATGGGATGTTAACCTTCGATTTAGTCTGATTCACTGCCAAACTCCTGGATAAAATAAATGAAAAAATTATATATTTAAAGAAATAAATCATTATTTCATTTTGTAAATATAAATCACAAATGTGTATAAAAATGTGTATCAAATGGTATGGTGTGGATAATTGATGGAATCTAGTAAATTCTACTACACATTAACGTATATTATTAAAATAAATTAAAATGTGTTTAATTAGTGAAAAGCTCAGGACCAATGGTTAGTTGAGATGAAGAATGTTTAATGGCTCTTTGGAAACAAATGTAAATGTTATTTATCATCTCCGCTCTCGTACAAGGTACTTGATACTGATCAGTACCACACCTAAAAATTAAAAATAGGATTAAATATGTGAATAGTATGAGTAAATAAGTAGATAAGGTTAAATGAGTGCATTTCTGGGTAAAAAATTACTTGATGATAACTCCGTGAGATGAAGCTCTAACGTCGGTGATGTTGGATATTTGTAATTTCCACATTGTAAACGGTTTCTTGCCTAAAAAACAATTATCATAATATATTTATTACTTTGGTTTGGATTATTGATTAAATCAACGAGATAGATTTTCGACGGGTAGAATAGGAGCGCAATGTATTTTCCGTTATTAACTTGTTTTAAAATGACTAGACAGTCCATAATGTATTTAGAGTACTTTGTGCCGAGTACGTATTTAATCTCAGCGTCCACTGTGGAGTAGGTACGGATTTGAGAAAACTCGCCCCAAAGCATTCGGGGTTTCCTGCATGCCTCGATTGCATACTTTTCCTCCTTGTTTATGTTTGCCTTTATTCCTTTGGAGACTTGAGAAACAGCTATTCCAACCTTGTCAATAGGTTTGACTATAGAACCAACAATTCCTTTTCCTAATCCCTTGATAAATCCACCCATTCCTTCTTTCTGAGCACCTTCGATAGGTTTTGTGATAATATTTGTGAGACTAAAGAGACCCTCACCTATGCTCTTTCCTGCACTAAATATACCGTCTTTCATGCTAGTGACGTCTCTGTGTGTTGTTCTCCTCTTAATATAATCCTTATCAAAGGTAAACTTTGATAAAATCATGCCGAGATTTGTGGAAACTGAGTCAACAGCGTCTGCCGCAATCTCGAGTGTGCACTTACCAACCGTTATTGGCAACTTTGGTATGTTTAACAAGTTACTATAGCCTAGAATACTTACTATTGAGGATAAACAGGCCTGTAAATACTTCTCTTTCATTTGTTCGTAGAATGTAAATATGCTTGTCCTGTTAACACTGATGTACTCTCTTTGGAAACTTAGTGGCGCTCCCATGAGTTGGAAGTTTCTAGAGATACTCAGGATCCTAATTCCCACTCTCAGCAAATCTCCCAGCATATGCAATTTGTCCAATTCGAAACAACACCACACCACCAGATTAAATGCCTCGATATACAAGTAATCTATGCTTATACTTCTTGGCAACTTAACGTTAACGTCGATACTGCTGGTTGGTGACTCGTTTTCCATGTTTAACCACTTTTCTATCATGTCAATATTAATTTTATTATCGAATTTTGACATTTTATTTCCAATTTCCATGCTGTCACTAGAGAAATCGTAGCCGTGCCCACTGTAATTATTCAGGTTAATCATACACTCTCTGTAGTAGTTAAATATTTTTGTAAACAACAAATCGTTAAAATCAACTTGTAAATCATCCAATGAGATGAACATCTTCTTGATTGAAATGTCTTTACAGTTACTGAAAGGTCTGTCAATGTACACTTGGAGGAAACTTGCGTCTTTATTCTCAACTTTTGACCGATTTACTAAAATCGTTCTTCCAATTTCTGAGTCCGACTGATTATCCAGTTGAACATCTAAAATCTTCAATTCAAGTCTCTGGTTATCTTCTTTACACATGAATAAACTCATGATACCGCCCATTTCCAAGAAAAATAACTCCTCATGGAGACTTTGAGACACTATACTCACTCCAATTTGGTTAATTTGTAATATCACCTGGTAACTCTTAATCTCTTCCTCAAACACTTGTAAATCTTCTTCTTTCGAATCCTTCAAGTTATTCCCATCCTGGAGTAATAAACTATCATCAATTTCCTCCACATCAGTTTTCTCAACTTCCTTTTTACCCATAGTTGAATTCAATTTATTTTCAGTCACCTTTGTACTTGAACTAGTCGTGTTATTTCCACTTAATGTGTTAATTGTAGTTGGGTTGACATTTTCACAAGGATTAATGATGATAATGTAATAGTCAATCCTATTTTCAGCTAATATGGTAATACTATAGTTGGTATGGTATTCTGGAGTTGTAAGTTCAATTCTTCTATACCTGAACGACGGTGTTGAGAAATTGAAAATCAGTGGTTTACTAGGTGCCACAGTATTCTTGTCTAGCCACAATAGCACTTGTATCAACTTGGTTTTATGTACAAATGGATTTGGCCACCCGAAATTTACTACTTGACCGTATTTCGCTGTGAAACAGGACCCGTTTCTGATATCACTCTTATGAAAAGTTCGTATCATCACAACCTTGATTACACTGCAATTGTTGTAGAGCAAGTACCCTCTTATGTCATTATCCTTATCTCCAGATGTTAACATTGTGGGTGTTGGTGTCACAATTGGATTAATTGAAATGTATTTTATTCCATTTTTCGGTATAATTGTAATGTTGTAAACCAATGACTTGGAACTGTTCTCCTTTGGTAGTGACATAAATGTCTCTCCACTGTAAATTTCATTAAGATAAATAATGTTACTCCAGCACGACTCAATTCCAACCTTGATTTCAATGTAATTTTCACTTGAATCTTCTCTATTTCCTGATGCCGGACTTGCTCCGTTGCTAAAATTCGTCAAATGTGAGATAGACTGAGTTGAATTGGGCATAATCTGCATGCTTTGTGTTCTAGAATCTTTTCTCAAATGCACAACTTCTTGTAAATTATTCGTAAACAGATACTCTGGAAGTGCCGAAGTTACCTTACTCGATATATGGGCCAGACCTGGTATATACACCTTCTCAGTGATTAAACACACACAGTGATTTTTCCCCTTTATATCAATTGTTGTATAAACGTAACCTCCGATAATTGGCATTTTAATGTCATACTCATTCTCGTCAATAAAATCATCCTGCCTTTCATGGACGTGACTACTGGTGGAGCTGTATCTAGGACCAGGCGCATAAACATCTGAGTGACGTGTGTGTCTTCCTGTAGACTGGACTGGATTATTCAGAGACACCAACTTGTAATTATTATTATTGTTATCATACAAAAATGATAAGTTATTTGTTGTGAATATCCTATTGAAATGCTGTGGAACGAGTGAAAGACCTGTTCGGTCAATGAATATCCATGACGCATTAATTATCAAGCTCAAATGCCCTTGAATACATAAATTATTCACAGGTAAAGCTCCTGGAAATCTAATCAACTCAAGCTCTAACAAAGTTGAATTTACCATCATGTTAAACGTAGTTTTAGTATCACTGTTTCCATAAATATTATCAATCCTACTACACCAATCAGCTGAAAATCCATTATCCCTACTAGTTCCCCCTGAATAAGGTTTTTCAGTCTTACTAAGCTTTAGATAAAGAGATAGAGACTCGTTTGGAGGTACTGAGTAAATATGAAGTATACTCTTGTTATTCAGTTTGTATATAACTTCCTCCTTCCTGGAGTTATGATCTTCTTTCCCTCCGTATTTTGAACTGTTCAGATTATAATCTTTATATAACAGCTTGAGATCCAGGTCCAATGGGAGTGTATTCATCACTGATATTGAAGGGTATATAACAACCTCTGACACATTTACATTCGCTGGTAATGATGACCTTTTATGATTAACACTGACTACAAAGTATATAAACCCGTTCTTGGTTAATTCGGGACAGTAACATTGTCTTAGTCTTGTTCCCACATGATGTGACGTATCTATCAGTTTTGACCAACCACTTTTATTAACCAATTTGTTATAATCTCCTTTTAATGAATTTTCACCTGATGTGTTTCTAAAGTCAACTTTACTTGGACTGAAGATATCATACGTAGGCTGTCTGTACAGCGGTTTAAATGAAAAGATCGTCTGGGAATCAGTCATGAATACGTTTTCTGGTACTGATAACATATAATCATTTGGTATCACTACGTAGTAGCCATCTTGATCCTCAGTTCCCTTATTTTGAGTATACTTTTGCACCTCTGAAAGCCCAGTGTATATATTATTAGTTGTATACTGCTTGAAATTGTCCATATTACTCTGGTTTAACAAGTTACACGGAATTGTTCTGTGATTAAGGTTATACATGTACTGCTGGTTAAAGGTCCTGTCAAGGAAACACATGACTATCGGCATTCCAGACTTATTGTATATCCTCACAGTTGATGTGAATAGCAATAGTTTATGTGAAGGATGCGGTGTCAAAACTTGGCATATTATATTATTATTTGAAGTAGTATTTGACACATTTGTGACTCTGTTATTCCTACTTAAGCCCATGATCCCTGTTCCCACGCCCGTTCCACTAGTTTCAACACTTAAGTTACTAAGTCTAGCAGTATTATTCGAAACTCCCGCTACGCTATTTGACAGTCGATTCGTATTCAAAGCACTGGAATTTGGTCTACTTGTGTTCAAATCCGTTCCACTCACACTTTCATTGGTATTGTCAGTTGAGTTTGTGCTTACGATGTTGGTCAGAACATCACTAACTTCATCATCCTGAGCTTGTTCCAACTCTCCCATATTCTTTTCCACCATGTTGTACATGTTAATATCCTTCACTGGAACTGACAAGAGTACTGTACAGTTCTTTGACAAGGGTATGTTACTTAGCACTGTCCCGTTGTTAAATAACGTATTCCTATTCATCTCTTTGTAAACATTGTGCTTATTAAATCCGTGTGATGATATGCTTGAGAGGTTTGAAATTGTTCTGAACACTGATGTAGTTGTCAATAAATCCGCCTCCACCAACTGTTCACTACAATTTAACTCCTTTGAAAGGTGTTTAAGTAGATATTTCGGTGGTTTTGTTATCAAATATATACAGTAATCGTTACTGCTAACCTCTTTGTGGAGCTGATTCACCAATGAGTCCAACTGTTTCGGATTTGTTGTCGTCACTATGTGCATCACGTCACTAAAAGCCTCACTTCTACTCTTGTTCAAATCCATTATAAATCCGTAGTACTCATAATTCGTCAAGTTTATATACCTGTAATTGTACATTTCAATATCATCATCTTCAGCAGGATTAGATCCCTCACTAGTGTGTACAGTATTCATACCATTCGCCTTGTTTGTTTCATTATCTGGTTGATTATTTGGATTATTTAGACATGGTGACTGTAGGTTAGATTTTAAAATTGGTAAGAAGTATTGCAGGAGTTGGCATAGGTTTGGCGTGATATTAACCAGTAAATTACTGTTACATGTAATCTTTAGTTGATATTCTGCTACAAAATCCTTCCATGTGTTATCGTCACTGACTCTATTTGGCTTATTAACATGGTTAGTTATTCGATTTCTCTTCATCATGTCAGCTGAGTTACCCGTCGGATTTGTTATGTACTCCAGGTTAAATATGAACTTCTCTATGAACGGTTCCCAGTCTCCAACATTCGTGTTAAAGTAATATAAGTGACAGTTACATCTTATGAGTGAATATCTCTTTTCTATTGGCAGATTTAATATTTCCAACTTTTCAGACTCCACTGTGAACTTGACCAGTGGTACGATACTCTTCTTCAAGTCATCGTAAAACATCATCTCAATCCCCTTAATGTCAAATGACAACGTCAAGAACTTGCTCGTGTTATCAGCAATTAACTGATTATTCACCAGCTTAATTGGGATTACACTTGGGCCGTCTGTGAACATACTTTTAAAGCAGTAGATTATAATGCTCAAATCTCTTGTGTAAAGTAACAAATTAATCTGTGGAATTGTGAACTGGAAAAACATCTTCGAGGACACTTCAGACAGATAATGGCCCTTTCCGTACATTAAGAAATTGCTACACAGCACTTGCTTAATATTAGTGTTTGGATAAACTCTGGAGAGTAGACAGTCGATGATATCAAGTTTTGTGAACTTGAAAGAGTTTCCGTGAACATGCATTTGTAATAAAAAATCAGTCACCAACTCCAACCTTGGCGAGTCCAACTTGTCCATCTTACTAAATGATATAAACTTACTCTTACTGACCAACAAATTCAATATATACACTCGCTCAACATTTACCTAAAAATAATTAATTCAAGTATTTACTCAAATAAATATATATATGGGTAAAGAGGTACCTGTGAAATTTTGGGGAATAGAGCCATTGATGAAGTGCCGTAAGATAATGAGAAAAACCTTACAAGATCGAAAAAGAACACAAATAAAAGCGGTATCTCACTCTTTGACACTATTACGTCTATAAAACTTTCCTCAGGATCAGTTGAAATCACACACTTAATTCCATGGTACTGTAATCTACTCTCAGATTCTCCAATATCAAAAAAGTTATGACCAGTTTGTTGTGATCTTGTTTTAGTAAAATTACTTGGATCGATTTTGAAAAAATCATTCCCAGTTTTACTTTTATAATTTTTCAGCCATTCAAAGAGTAATCCGTTCACTGACTTGACAATATCATCTTCATCCTCCAGTACTATCATATCCTCTCCGCTAAACTCGTCCTCATTGTTACACTTTAACAAGGTTTTGTACTTGTTGAAGCTGTTTACTCTCAAATCTGTTATCGTCAGAGACTTACTTATGAACCCGAACTGGTAATACGAGACCAACTTAACATTGTTCGACGCGTAATCAAGACAACATGTTATATCATTAAATTCAAATAACCCAAGTGGTATTATAGTTGAATTATTAGTTTGGTAACTTGTACTAGAAATGTGGTTAGTTGTACTAGAAGTGTGGTTGGTTGTGTTGGAGGTTTGAGAATTATTGTAACAGTAAAATTGAAGTTTGTTAATTGACAGTCTGATCAAATATCTTGACTCATTTTTAGTTGGAAAGTTCTGTGTAAAATTATTAGTTTCTGAAGTATTTATCATATATGAAGCGCCTCCGATGTTCTCATTAAACACGTCGATCAAGAAAGTCATCTGGTTCCTTGTCAAATTTGTCACCAAAGCCTTACTGTCTATCCCAATTTCCATTAAATCTCTTCCTCTTGTACATACTTTCAGGTCTGTTGGGTCTAAAATCACTCCACTTATGTTCAGTGTTCCGTTTTTCTGTTCCATGATTTGGGCCTTTGTACCCAGCATTTTTAGGAATATTGTACTCTTATACGTTTCAAATAACTTACTGTAGCTGTTTCTGAACTCCAAATGTCCCAACTCAAATAATATATAAGACCCAAAATACCATAAATCTACCACATTTGATATGTTCATAAAATTATCCCCAAAGCTTTCATTAACCACTTTTTCACCAAATCCATCAAGTTTGTCACCAACTACATCAATTTTTTCACCCTTATCACCTTGTTTATCATGATTTTCATAACTTTGGTAATTTTTATCTGTATTGTATAGTGGTAATGTGGATCCTGGAGGTATTGTTTGTTTGTAATGTACTTTACAGTTTGGTATCGCGGCTTTATTTTCAGGTAATATGAAAATCGGTGAAGTGATTGAGAAATGATAAAAGAAGTAAATCTCATCAGCTCTCTGAACAACTCTGTGGTATGATCTGCTTAAAAACACACTCAGAATTCCGTCATCGAAATACTCCAAAAACCTGTTAATATCATGCTGGAAATATACAAACACTACTCTATCCACTTTCCCCTGGAAACATATGCTATATGGCACTTCCTTAGTGTTGTAACATTTCAACTTTAAGTCCAATAAGTTTGTTTCCACTTCCACTTCATCGCTAATCAAGTCCGAACTTGCGTATGATTGTGATTCATAATTTACATCAGATTGTGCATCAGATTGTGAATTAGATTTAGTTTCATGATTTGTACCAGATTGTGAATTAGATTGTGTTGGATAATTGGTTAGGTGTGACAATATGCACCGACCACCGAAATACAATTTCCCAGTTTGAATTGACAACTTGATAATCTTTTCAGCATTTTGATACTTGTACAGCTTAAAAAGTATTTTCCCTACACAAAGTTTCGCTATTACGTCGCCGCTTGAATTATTAAACAACACTGAAGCGCCTTTGATTATTAGTTTACACTTTGTCACAACTTCCAATTTTTTCAACTCACTTGTCAACATTGGTAAATCCTCATCTATCAGAAATCCTTCAATGTTATCAGCGCAAGAGGAATTGTTATCAGAAGATGTGGAATTGGTGTCTGCAGTTTGGGACTTCACGGGATCGCCCTGACTAACTAAATTCGCCGCATTTGGGAAAATGAATTTGTCTTTAAAATTCTTAAAAGTCGTTGTTAGGCTTGTTATTGTGTTTTCGGTTATTTGGTTACTGAAGATATCCTTGAACTCCTGAAACCCGTCCACAATAAGCTTAATCGTAGAGTATTCCCAATTCCCCTCCATCTCAATTATCTGTGCATTAACTGAATTGTATAACTTGTTCTCGTCGATTTTGGTGGAAATTTCCAGGTCTAATGACTTTGAAACGTCTTCTATGGCGTCTACATACTCTTCTACAGGGTCATCTTCAGCTTTATCTAATGAAGTCATTTTTTCCAGTTGTACAGCCAAGTCTTCCACTTCGTCTCTCACTAGTCTATTTGACTGTGATTGATACTGTGAAATATTCAAATCATCCAAACTAACATCAGGAAATCTAGTTTCTTCAAATCTCACAGAGCCATTGACAAATTCATCAACGCTTGTGTAGGTTGATAAAGCATTTTTAGTCTTGAAAAGAGGAATTTTAGTGGTTGGATTTGATATTATGAACGACTCCAGTGACAGGTTAAAGTTAAAATTCAGCAGCGTGTAAGACATTTTAACCGCCACGTTGTACATGTCAAGCTTAAAGATTTCATGTAAATTCAAGTTCGATACTGAGAAACCAGAGTGTCTAATAAGCACATTTGAGCTTATTTTGTACTGTTTCAACTTATTTCTAACTTGACTTGTGTTTGTATTGGTTACTTCGTCGGCGCCACTCGCAGTACTACTTCTGTCCATGTTGTTTAAAACAATTTTAATAATTTCATTTGGTACTTTGAATAGTATACTCGTCGCCATTGGCTCAAGTTGTGCGAAAATCTCCTCGAAAATCACATTCAAGTTAATCTGTTCAGTCTTCATATCCACGTCATAGTGTATCTTCACCGGCAGCGGTCTCAGGAAATTATATGATTTTTCCATATAATTACACGTAATTTGAGTCTGTTTTAGCTCCAGAGTTCCATCTATATGTCCTATTGGACAGTCTCCATTAGACTTGAATAAAAGTGTTCCAAAGTAAAAATCAATCCTCTTGTCCTCGTAATACATTAGTAATATTGGCGCACTGAACTTTATATCAAAGTTGATGAATTGGATTTTATCAACTTCTGTCGACGCGAAATGTACCGAATCACGATCACTCAATAACTCATCCGCATTCAACTCACTAAACTCATCATACTCCATATCCTTCTCATTAGTACAGGTTGACTCATTAGTATTAAACTCATTAGAACCAGTCAACTCACTAGTATTAGTCAACTCACTGGATAAGGTTAAACTTGTGTGATAATTGTCTAGATTGAAGTCTTGGTTGAAAATTTGTTTAATTGGGTTGAAGAGAGAAATTAAATCAAAGAAAACTGGTATGAGTTCGGGGAACAAATTAGTTTCTATTGGTCTTAATTCGCCGTTTACTACTACCACATTGCCCTTTTCCATTATCTTGTGATATATTCTCAAATTCATTATACATCGTTCCGTTACACTTATTGATTGTATTAATTCTAATTTATTCTCCGTTAATACTCTATTAGAGTCGTTTAATTTATTATTAGTAATATTAATAGTATTGGTAGTCAGTAGTGAATCAGTTGGATCAATGTAAGTGTCTACAATGGATTGGAATGGAATATTTTGTTGTGAGAAAGTCATGATCTTCTTGTTTCTCATGATGACATCAAATGAGTCCAAGTTTAAGTCGAAATACCCTTCATACCTGTCCTTGTCCTTCATGTCCATCACCGCGTGTAAATATAATCTGCTCTGTAAATTTTGTATATCAACCATGATCACTTCGGGATCAGAACTTCTATTAGTGCAGGGACTCAGTTTGATTATGAACTGAAACGATGGTAAAACTGACTCAAAATAGTAAGAACTCGTCGTAAAGGAATCTTCAAATAATTCATCCAAACTAATTGTTTCCTGGATCATTTTAATCTCATCTTCTGTTAACACTAAGCCACCCGGTAGGTTCTCGACCAAAACCTTTTCAACTATTGTGTTGTCAGTTGATACTGATTCATCTGGTTCCTGTGACTTTTCATTTTTACCACTGGTAAATGAATTGTTTAGAGAGAAAAATGATTGTCTGAATGACTTTTTCGGCTCCTTCTCAAGTGATTCAAATTTACCTGAATCACTTGTATCTTGGTTTTGTTTCCCAGACTGATAATTATTATACGTCGTTGTGACAATGTTTTTTGCCCATTTGAACCAGGATTTATTCTCCTTTGGTAATACCGTAGCTGAACTTCTTCTCTTACACGCAAACTTCCATCTCGCTATATAACGTGCTGGAACCAAGTCAATTATGTCCTGTAGTCTTTCCAACTCCTCCTTATCCACTTTATCCACTGGGTTACTTATGTCAGTACTATGTAAACCCGTAGATCCTGTCAGTTTCTGTAAACCGGTAGATCCTGTCAACTTGTGTTTGGTGTATAATTTGATGAACTCTGCTTTGGTTGTGGTTTTGAGTGATTCTGGATCCAGTTTAACTTCACTTGACTTTGAGAAGAGAATTCTCTGACCTCTTTTCCTTACCATATTTATATCAACCCACATCTTCGTAAATGTTCTAATCACATCACTCGTTAATACTATTTTCAGTCGGTCCTCCGAATCTTTTGTATTCATATCAGATTGCCCCTTGTTACTTTGTTTGCCGGTCAAATTACTAATGTTTGACTTTATGTAATTGGTGTAATTAATTACAGTTTCTGAGATTTTCGAGTGACTTGGTACAATTGAGCCAATACACAGTGAGGCATAGATGGATTTATTTCTCGCATTTATAGCCAAATATAACCTAAAAGACAAAGGTTCCAACATTAATAATCCGATATAATTATTAATATTATCATCTTCAGAACTTGTATTCTCATTGATGATGAGTTGTAGTATGGTGTTGGAGGAGACTTGGTTTTGTGGAAGATTAAAGTTAGTTTCATAAATTGAGAATCCCAAGAGTGAGCAAACGTGTGTGACAGGTTCTTCTCGAAACTCTTCATTTGTCTTTAATCTGAGGCTTTTTTTACTCTCGTCAGCCTTTGATTTTCGCACGAAAATCGAGTCGATCTTAAAGGCAAATGAGCTGTGTTCATCAAAAAACTGCAAGTGTATATTAGTAAAGTCGATTTGTATATTATTTAAAATCTTCTGTGACAGTTTAATGATGTATGACGAGCTTAATTTGCCTTCAGATTGTAAATTTGCCAACTCGTAAAATTCATGCTCCAGGATGCTGATTAAGTTATTTTTCTTCTTCCTCAAGTGTGCCAAGATCTCAGAATCTGTTTTCTCATTAGATCTGTTGTCTATACAAATGTATACCGAGTCTATAACAATCTTGATTGGCGTAGTTCCTAAACTAGTCCAGGGAATTCTAATATTCATACTACCAATTTTCCCAGAAACATCATGAAATGGAAGTGCTAATCTCGAGACTATGTCGTTTTTCAAGGTTAAATTCTCTAATGAGATGTTCCCAGACCATACTGCCATCTGAAGATTTTGAGTTATACCTTCAACATATGGCGCCAAATACGTATCCAACATACGCTTCACTAAACCCTCAAACATCTTTATGCGATATAATATTCAATATTATTCTACAATAGTTAATTTTCTATAGACAATATTCTATAGTTAATTTTCTATAGTTAATATTCTATAGTTAATATTATGGAATCATTGTAAACTTCATTTATTGAAAATTTGTGGTTAGATAAGATCTAATCTTGAAAGAGTGAAAAATAGAATTATATTACAAACTATGTTACAATTTCAAAAACTATAATCAAAGAAAAAAAAATATAAACACATTCAAACTATTAATTAAAATTTTGGATAAAATTCTTATCCCTTTTTAAAAAATTTCAAATAAAATATTCGACATATCTTTATACATTAAAATTAAACAAATAACTATAATGATCCAGGTTAACCGTTTTAATGTTCCTAAGAATACCCAATAGGCTCAAAAATTCTCATAATTTATTTTTATTCATACACATTTTACATTGAAATTTAAAATTAATAATTTTTATTATATTTAATAGTAAATTTAATCGAAAATATTATTAAAATTAGTTGATTCGGAATATATTCAATTTACTGTAGATATAGTCCAATTTTGGAAATATTTAACTAATGTGTAAATATTTATGTTGACAATTTGAGGAAATAATTATTATCCCTTTGGAATGGTGTAGAGAATGGTAAATTTAGAATAAATTCCAAAATCTAAAGATTCATAGTATAAATTCCATAATAACTAAATAATTAACAATTTAATTAATAATATTATTATATGATGAGATAATTTGTGGTTTGAAAAAATTGATAAAATTAAGATCCAAAAATGGCAGGGGATAGTAAGATGTTGTAATAGAATGAAGTGGAATCAATGAAAAATAACATCACATTTAGTTGGAACATTGTTAAAATAAATAATAAATAATTAAAAATTAAGTTTAATTATGTATTAAATAATTTAATTTGTGATTAATGTGATTTAATTATTTTGGATAGGGTTGCTGACCTGTCTCTGGAAATTAGAAGAATATTTTTGTATTTTTGTACTTTAAAGAATTAAATCTTGAATTTATAAATGTTTATTCTAAATTAAGTTCTTGAACCTGGATTTAAAGGTTAAAATCGCTTGATTGTATTAAAGCAAAATCTCGAATTTTTTGTAAAATAATCAACTTTTATAATGTTAATTTAACTGAGTTGTAACTTAACAGTGCGCCATAAAAAATGGAGACTTCTCCGTATGGTTACTCATCGAACGAGGTGAGTGGTGATGAAGCGATTTTAAAGTATGAAAGTGATTTAAAGATTGTAGAATCTGTCCAGAAAACGGAACAAACCGCGGAATTGCCTTATGATTTTTCCATTACAAATACCTTCAGTGACGGCGTGAGTACTTTCACGGATAATCTGAGCACGGCGACTTTGACTGAGGGATTCAGTGACGGATTAGCTACAAATACCTTTGGAGTAATAAATTCTCAGGCAGTTTGTTCAATTTTAGATAATAATGAAATCTCAGCTCAAAAAAGACTAATGCTATGGCACTCGTTGTGTTCCAGAGAATACTTGGGCATTTTCTCATCCTTAGGAGTTAGTGATACTGTATGCCTAATTCATGCTGAGTCGTTGATAGTTTACATCTGTTGCTTGGCACATAAGCAGGGACATAATTTGCTAGACTTTTCAAGTGGTCCGCATACTCTTCAGTTTACCTACCGAGTTGACAGGTTTTTAACCACGTTTATGAGATTAGGCACTGTTAAATTAGTCTTTTTTGAGATATTTAAAAAGGTGTTTGATCCGACTTTTGTCATTGATGGTGAGGATACTTTCTTTGACGGGTACTTGTATTATAGGCAGTTGTTGCTGTGTCACTTTAAGCAGAAGAATGTGCCATTTTTAGTCTTTGATAACTGGATCACAGATGTTAAATTCCATGAATTTGTAGCTGAAAATGAGCCGACGTGTGTACTACTGGAGGACGGATCATCATTTGTGTACATCTTTGACACGGTGTATGAGTTGTTGGATTTACCATGTAAAGGGAAGGAAAATATAGAAAATCAAGCGAAATACTTGGAATACTTGTCAAATCAGTCAAAAATTGACAGATACTCCACTGTGGTCCACACGTTGATTTCGCAGAGTTTGTCAAATAGTTTATCCGTGGCGTACTTTTTTGATATTACAAGGCATTCTGATGATTTCAAAGCTTTCATCTCTTTCTCCTCCAATACACACATTCCCACCTCAATACATCAACAATCGCTCATACTAATGACACAATTGTATTCTCTCAACTCGGGAAATACTACCGAGTTAGTGGACTCGGAACTAACTAATGTTACTGAGAACATAGTGGAAAAATTATTTAGAGAGGTCACTAAGGTATTGTACCGTAGAATTTATTTGCGTGATTTGATAGTGTGTAATTACTTGGTTGAATTTGTAAAATTAATTAACCGTTCCGAGACATACAACTCAGTGGAAACGGGAACTGAGGAAGAAAAATCACAAAATCAACTGTTTATCTTAACGTTTAAATGTTTATTGTTGCATAATTATATGCTGGAGAATGTTTCTCTGAGGGAGCGCTGTACGAGAAAAGTTGATGTCACCGGGTGGGACTTTTACACTGAGGATATCGCAGCGACTATAGATTTCATGTGTTACTGTTCATATCCAATTTTGAACACTTTGTACAGAATGGAGAGTGGTACACTGGACGTACAGCTGGATACGACAGTCAGTGACATATTTGATGGTAATTTGTTCAGTACGATTTTGTATTTGTTGGTACAATATGCTCAAGAGCATGGAGATCAAGTGGATGAAACGTTCTTAAACCTGGGACAGAACGTGGTAAAGGAGTTTGACTCAGTTTTCCAGCACTTCACAGGAGATCAAGGGGTCCATTTCTTCCCAATCAAATTTAATTATCTCACATATCAATATGAAAATCTTAATTTAACTACTGTAAAAAGTGAAGTTACACAAGTTAATCATACCAATTCTAATACTAATGGTATAGAAAGTATCAACACAACTAATATTGTAACAACTAACACTGTTGACACAACTAATACTATTGTCACTACGAATACTACTGTTAACAGTACTGATAGTATTGTTACACGTGAGATGAGTGAATATTTGGGAGAAATTGGGAGTAAATATTTACATGTGAATAATTCGTTTATAAATTTGTATTACAAGTTTGATGGGAAGGATTTGAAGTGGACGAAGGCGAGGTCGGTGGACGAGTTGGTGATGTTCAATAAGCATTTCTGGCGTGATCCGTGCAGTATTTCAGAGCGTATGGAATGCATAGATTTCCATATTAACTTTGATCTGAAGGAGAAGCAGCAGGATTTAACCAAATACACAAGGCGAAGTATACAAAATCAGTCAAGTTTTTCGTTTCTACTATCGAAGTATTTAGGCTCCAGTAACTTGCATCATCCAATTGTCATTAAATTGGAGCATTTCTGGCTTCATATTAAGTATGTCAACTTGGTTAACTATTCCAAACTTCTGTCACTGGGTGGTAGAGTTACGAGAGAATCAGCAAAATCCGCTAAACACACTCATAGAGATAAGCAAAATAAACCTATTAAAAGTGGTAAATCTGATAAATTAAGTAAGGTTGAGTTGATGAAGTTGAAGAATGTGGAGTTGCAGGAGAGTAAGAAGCTGGAGAGTGATAATAACACGTTGGTGAGGTTGGAAAACAAGTTAGCGCAGTTATTTAACAATGATAAATCATTTGATGACATGTACACAAATATCCTCGAGAGTACAGATGGGCCAAACAGAGCTGTGGACCTGCTGACAGACTTCAAGTGGGTCAAAGGAGTACTTTCAACGAGAAATGTACAGCTTTTATACATTTACAAGATGATTCAAAGGTTATACAATTGTTTCTCGTCGTACAGACTAAGGATTGTCATTAATCATCCAAACTCTTTTAGACGCCTGTTGACCATTTTGCTGAGGTTAATTTTCATTTATTACCAGCACTACTGCGAGATCATGACCAGGGAAATTGTCCTCCTCTTGTACACGTTTTTATACCAACTTAACTTCCAAAGTTATGCAAAGAATTTGGTTAACAATTTTAATGCGCAGGTGACCTCCAGGGAATCAGCTGACACAACTACAAAGAACAAACCCACTGGGAAGAAGACGAAACAGAATAAGCCAGAGGTTAAAACGGGGAAATCAGAGTTAAGTTTGATAAGTGAGAAGGAAATGGACCGGGTGAGGAAAGAGCACGAGGTCTGGGATTTCGCGATATTCGACGGTACGGAGTATGATTACATGTTATGTTACATGGGAGACGTGTTTGAAAGGACTTTGGGAAGTACAAATGACCCGAGAGTACTATTTAGACCAGACGCATGGCAGAAGATGCTGCTGGACATAGTAGACGCTAAGGAGTCAGCGTTGGTAGTTGCGCCAACTTCAACTGGGAAGACTTACATCTGTTACTACGCAATGGAACAAGTTCTGAGATTAGATGACCAGGGGATGGTGATTTACGTAGCGCCAAACACGGCCCTGGCGCTCCAGGTGACGTATGAAATTACGGCCAGGTTCAGCTCAAAGTACTACACGAACCCGAACTTGGCGTTAAGCTCGACGTTTCTGGAAAAGTTCCATGACCCCAAGTGGTACTCGAGTCAAATTCTGGTGACAGTGCCCACAGTGCTCGAGAAGTTACTCGTGTCCATGAGGAACAGCGAGGCGAATTTTATAAGCAGATTAGAGTATGTAATTTTTGACGAAGTGCATTGCATCGCAGATTTGGAACTCGGCTCATTTCTGGAACGCTGTATTCACTTGATACCATGCCCTTTCTTAGCACTCTCAGCCACCATCGGTAACGCGACACAATTTCATCAATGGCTATCCAATATTGTAACATATAATCATACACCAATGAATCCACAAAATTCAGGTACACACAGTAACACAGATAAAACTAATTCAGTAACATGTAACACAGTGAACAAGGATAATTCAGTCACAGGTAACACTGGGAATCAGAGTAACTTGGGTGGTGTACAGAATTTGAACCAAGGAGAACCCGATAACTCAGAGCAAAAGAGTAGTAAAGTGCACTTTATAATGTTTGATGAGAGGTTTTCGGACTTGAAACTTGAAGTGTATTTCCCAGCCACGAGCCCAGACAGTACTGTAGCTGGTGGTAGGAGGAGTAGATTAATGGCTTTTAATCCAGTCTGCTGTATGTCATACAATGATTTATATAACAACGGGTTCCCAAATGATGTTTATCTCACTCCATACGATTGTTATTTACTCATTAAATCACTCATACTAACTTTGAACGAGACAGAGACAGGTTGTATCGGAGTTACTGAAGTTCAACGTGTTAACGGTGTAAAATCCTCTAGAGCATTGGAATACTTATTGCCGAGTAATTATTTTGAAGGATGTACGCTGATAACAAAGAGGCAGTATAGATATTATTTACAGGCTTTAAAGGTGGAATTGACCAGTCAGATCCAGTCTGGTACCATCGACTCGAGTACCTACGACAGAGTATTACATTACATTAATTTACTTCCCACTACCATACACTCTGGTGAACTTGACGGGAAACATAAATTATATCCTCTGCTACACAATCAAAACAATTGTGTGACTAGTGTTAACCATAGTAACCAAACCAATAACACTCCAGAAGAAATTGTAGATAGTACGGCTAGAGAAAAAGTTGATGATAGAGACGTGTTTGGGTTATTGGATGACATGGATTACTTGGAGTATTTGAATGAGAGGTCATTTTACGAGATGCTCAAGAGGCTTCAGAGTAGTAGAAGATTACCGTGTCTAGTGTTCATCTTGGACAGAAATAAGATGGACCACGTGTTAACAAGCGTGACGAAGTTACTTCTTCGTTTACAGTGGGAGAAGTTCTTTGGAACACCCGAGAGGACCTTGGCGACGAAAATGGCGAACAAGGCGAGGATGGACAAGTACCAGATGCAACTTCGTCAGTACGAGTCTGAAAAGAAGATGCGAGCAAGTGCCACAAAGGAGCAGAGAGAGTTAGAAGGAATAACAAGTAATATGGAACTAGAAGTGCCAGTGGAACCTGTTGATGTGTCACAAGACTATGACCCCGAGTTCTACTTTTATAACAGGAAAATCTACATCAACTACACCGACGAGATTGACAAGTTCATCAACGTAGCGGCAAATAGCATAAGTAACAGGAAGAACTCGAATCTGTTCATAGAAGCTTTAAAGAGAGGAATCGGAATACACCACGAGGGATTACCGCACAAGTTTACTATCCTGACTGAGACTTTGCTGAGGCTTGGGTTTCTGAATGTGATTATAAGTTCCAAATCTCTGGCCTTTGGGATTAACGTGCCGTGCAAGTCGGTGTTATTCTGCGGAGACAACTATGAACTTACGCCGCTGATGTATAAACAGATGTCAGGACGCTGCGGCAGGAGAGGATTTGACCTCTCGGGACATGTCATCTTCTGGTCAATTCCGAGAAAAAGAATTAAACAGCTGTTGCTCACAAGATTACCAACGCTGAAAACTGATACAAATAACATTAATTTGTCCATTCTGCTGACCATTTTGTCCTCGTTTTACACGCTGATAATCAGGTCAAACACCCAGCAGCCGCTGAATCTCCAGTTCCTCAACAGGAAAGGTGAAGACTACGTTGACGTAAGAGATGATTTAATCAACAGTAGCAGAAGACTAATGATCGAACCGAAGTTACTAGTACAAAGATTATCATCCATCATGAATAATTCTCTTAATTTTTTCTGTACACACACACATGGTGTTTCACCAGGTGTGATTGGGGACTCAGTAACTGAACTAACTCAAGGAAATCAAGTTAATCCACTGAATAATCCGGTTAACAAAGTTGATAGTGTGAATATGACGCATGAAAGAATAGTAATGTTGATTAGAATAATGTTGGAGATATTAGTGAGTTGTGGTTTACTGGATGAGAATGGGTTAATCAGAGGCTGTTACGAACTGGCATTACTAACACGGGACATACATCCCTCAAACATATTATTATCCAAACTCATTCAAACTTCTAAACTAACTCAATTATTACACAATACAGATCAATCCATAGGATCTGACTCTACTAACTCCAATACTAATAGTAATAGTAATACTAATACCAATACTATCAATAATAATAATAGTATGAGTAATACTGATGTTAGTCTTAGTATGTTGGAAATATTATCACTATTAATTTACCGTAAGAAGGAGATGAGTAATGTGTTGAACATACGTAGGCTGGTGAGTACAAAGTTAAGAAATGGCACAAATGAACCAAACATAAAGAATACAATTAGTGTAACTAGTACTGTGGGTGGTGGAAGTCAAATTGGACACTCATATCCAGTGGCATTTCCTGACACCTTCCCACTCCTACCATTACATCATCAACTACAACAACACATCAATTATTATAATCAAATCGTTCTATTAATCACTAAAAAATATGTTAATAGGGTTAATAGTAGTAATAGTATGGATATGAAGTACACAAGTGAGTCAGCTGATACTATGGATAGTATGAAGAATATGAAGTACACAAGTGAGTCTAAAGTACATTGTGAGAATACTATAGAGAGTACTATGAAGAATAGTCTCAATAGTACTGTAGATGTAAATGGTACTGTGACTGATGTATACAATGCCACTGATCCCAACTTCTTTAAACTGTACCACCAGAGAAATATGTACAACAACAACTCAAACCCTTACTCAAACAATAACTCCCTAAGTTGTATGAATAATTACATAAACATCACCGGTGTCATGGGTGAGATTAAGACATTCCAGGAACTGGAACTGAGCCTGGAAACGTTTGATTTGACAACTGATTTGGTCCCGGTGATTGAGGACAACTTTTGCAAAGTCGTCCAGTTGGACAGGAAATTTAACCAAGTCAAGACGCTCACAATGACTTTTAACAACTCGTACATGTGTGACTACTTCACACACGGCAGATTCGCAGTCCTGAGAGACTCCAACGGCCTGGGACAGTACGCCTGGAACTATTTGAAGAAGTTCATCGTCTTCTTACAACACTTCAAATTCGCTCTCAAGACTTACACGGCACACCTCAACACCGATGATCCGCTCTTCAATTACCTCAAACATCTACTCGACAAAATCGAACCAACTTTCAATAAAATATAATTCTCCCAATTATTATATATTATAATAGTATAGAATAGTGTGTAATAGTGTAGAATAGTATTGATAGTATAGAATAGTATGTGATTAGGGGTTGATGTCGTTTTATTTACTGTATTAAGGGTTTAACGAGAGAAATTTGTAAAAAAAATAAAAAATCCCAATAATAATAATTAATAATAAATTAATAATAATAAATTTAAAAAGAGTGAAAAAATGTGTAAAAGAGTTGGAAAGGGTGTAAAAGAGTTGGAAAGGGTGGATTATAGTGTTGTGTGTATGTGACTTAGTAGATATTAAATATTACTGTTAAAAAATGGCTAGAAGAAAGCCAATTTTGAAAATAATAATTTTAGGCGACAGCGGGTAATACTTAAATTACGTTAAATTTATCCATTTTTAGAGTAGGAAAAACTTCACTCATGAACCAATTCATCAATAAAAGATTCACCAATCAATACAGAGCCACAAGTATTTTTATCCCCAATTTTACCAAAAATATCATTTAATTTATCATTTATTCAACAATTTATTTATTAATTTTACTATTAATTTATTTTATTCTATGAATAATTTGGAAAAATAATTAATTTGATAATTTTTAGTTGGCGCTGATTTTTTAACGATGGGAATGACTGTGGATGATAAGGAAGTGACATTGCAGGTAATAAATGAAGTGTAATAATGGGTAGATTTGGGATACGGCTGGTCAGGAGCGGTTCCAGAGTCTTGGAACGGCGTTTTACAGAGGCGCTGACGGCTGTATGTTAGTGTACGATACAACAAATCAAAAGACTTTCGAGTCAATCGAGTCGTGGAAGTCGGAGTTTCTCATCCAAATCGATCCCAAGGATCCAGATACGTATCCGTTCGCACTCGTCGGGAATAAAATCGACGACGTAGAAAATAAAAAAGTCAGCACCAATAAAGCACTCAGCTGGTGTAAAGCCAATAATGATATTCCACACTTTGAAACTAGGTACAAATATACTAACTTATTTACACTTTATTTAGTGTTATTTGAGGGTTAATTAGGCTTAATTTTACTTTAATTAGAGTTAATTTAAGCTTATTTAGCTCTAAATTAGTCAATTTTTAAGTTTATTTTGGGCTTAATTAGTGTTATTTTGGCCTATATTTAACTCTAATTGGGTCTCATTTACCCCTTAGTTAGGCTTATTTTGGTACCCTTTTACCCTAATTTTAGTCATATTTTAGGCTTATTAAGGCCGATTTATAGTTATTTTAGGCTAATTTTAGGGTTATTTTAGTCTTGTTTTACCCTAAATAACCCCTAGAATATATCTAAATTACTCCTAATTAACCCTAAATTCCCTCTGGTTAAGGCCGAAAATTTCCAATTTTAAGCCTTCCAATGGCTCTAAAATACCTCTTAAAATAGTCTAAAATAACCCTTAATTACTTCTAGAAATAGTCTAAAATGACCCTAATTTACCCCTAGAATACTCCCTAATCACCTCTAGAATACTACTAAAATAACCCTAAAATACGCCTGAATAGTACTAAAATACTCATAAATTAAAGCCTAAATAACTACTTAATTACTCAATACTGTGAAAAATGTGTAGCGCGAAGACATCTGTGAATGTGTCGAATGCGTTTAATGAAATCGCAAAGAGAGCAATTCAGCGGGACATACAGGACGACGAGGTGTACATCCCGGCCACGCTCCTGTTAGATCAAAGAAACGTACAACGATCTTCCGGAAGCTGTTCCGGAGGAATCTCGAACCTCTCACAATGCCTTTTATAATTCGTTTACTCTTCTTGTAATTCCTTAATGTCAACTACTTTATTCAATAATATTAATCAACTCCTTTACTCAACTTTATTACTCAATTGTATTATTAAATGTGTATAATATTTTATGTTATTTTGGGTGGTTTTAGGACGGGTCCGCAGGACCCGTCGGTTAATTTAATAATTTCTCGAAATTTTCATAAATTCGTCAAATTCACAATTTTTACATTTAATTTAATTTATTCATTAAAATTAATACATAATTTACTGTGATTAATTCATATTTCACTGTGGTTAATTCATATTTCTCTGTGATTAATTCATATTTCTCTGTGATTAATTCATATTTCACTGTGGTTTGGGGATATAATAATTTTTTTTACAATTCCATATTCTAATGTGGTATAGTATTATAAATAGTGTTGAAGATGGATTTTTCTGAACAATCAAAGTGGCTCCGGAAGTTAACAATTTTCCACCGAAGTTGTCTGGATTTTACGGTAAAGTATACTTTATTTCGTTGGATCTACTTTTCTACACTTTTTTTCATTTTCTGGATTTTTGTTATTTTCAGAGGTTCTCACTATGTAGTCGCCTATATGTACGCTGTTTTCTTATTAAATTTAGTCCTGAGGTTTATTACGCCTTTGAGTTTTGATGACTTATGTGCAGCTCACGAAGACGCTAACAAGGGCACAATCCTGCCCTTGAACGAACAAGAAGCTTTAAACTCGTCGAAAATTAACAAAACCGCAATCAATTCCAAGGAAAATGTCTATGAGTTTAAGCCATTTCTGAGACAAATGAACGAGTTTACATTCTGGCTCTCAGCCGTCAGAGTTACTTATATCGCTTGCTTTTCACTTTTTTTCGACTTTTTAGACGTTGACGTCTTTTGGCCCTTGTTGGTGCTGTACTTTGTGCTGCTGTTTTTGACGACGATGAACCAGCAAATCAAGAACATGATCAAGTACAAATACGTCCCATTCAACTTTTGTAAGTTTTTTCATTTTAATTTACTTTAGCAAAACGGACATATCGACATGGAAAGTCACTTAAATAAGATTAACTCACACTATCGCCAATTCAGATGCAGTTTATAATATAATATAGTATTATACATCATGTGTTAGTTAAGTACCATAGTAGTAGTTATCTAGGTCATGTCAAGTGGTTTCAAGAGTACTATTTACACTATATAGTTAATATTATAATAGATATTAGGTATTTAAGGGTATGGATAAGTCACCCTGGGATACTAGGGCCAATTTACTATACTCCTATAGTATATTATAGTACTTGTCAACCACTTTCTTTAGTACTATTTACATAGTTAATAACAGTTAATTTAGAGTTAATAATAATTTTCTGATGCTTAAAAGAGTTTTATTTGTTGATTTATGAGGAAAAATTGAATTTTTAAATTTTTTGAAAATTTGGTAATTTTGGCCCGGACCCAAAAGTGACATTTGGGTTCCAAAAAAAATAAATTTTCTAAAATTTTTAACAATTAATTTTTTTAATTCGAATCAACAAATAAAACATTTTTAACCTTAAAACTAGTTAAATTTAGGATTAAAATGCTGTTATTTACTGTGAAATCCTCAGTTATATACTCCTGAATCGACCTACTATAGTAGTACTATAACTATAATACTATAGTACTAACTCTACTCTACATAGAATTATCTACTATTATATATCTATAAATGATATAATTAAGCTGAATTTAGTTAAATAACATACATTTCTAAAGTAAGTGAGGTTAGAAACTCTTGTTAAATTATGAATATAAATCGAAAATTCCTTAATTAAACACTAATAATACTCTAAATAATCCTAACTATATATTTATAATTCCTAAACCCAGACACCTACCTAACTAGCCATAAACCCAGACATGTAATATCTATACTACATATACTATACATACTATACACTTGTATATACATAATAGTATAATATGTATATTACTATGGTATATCCCTAACTAATACTATATTACTAATACCTCACTACTAACACTATACTATACTATTCCTATATATACTACTACTAATATACACTATGTATATGTGTATATAAAAATATTAAAAGTTATAACATTAGTTAATTGTAAATTGTTTGATTAGTGATTGTATGTATTCACACTTTGAAGCGTCTTGTGTATTCTCAAAATGTCTCTCCAAATACTTTATTCTATTACACTTGTTCATATTCGTTAGCTCATCAAATCTATAACACAATCATCATCAATAACTAATTATATTAATCATAATAATTAAATAATTATAATAATATTAATAGTGTTGAGTATTGATATACGTGAAGATATGTCCATAGAAGAACTTTTCTAATGTTGAAGTATCACCTCCAATGAGCCAAACAACGATTCTAAACAACTTGTACAAATCCTTATTCAAAAATCTAAACCATAAATGTGTCAAGTTTATAAATGTGTCAAGTTTATAAATGTGTCAAGTTTATAAATGTGTCAAGTTTATAAATGTGTCAAGTTGATGTGATAACTAATAATTTATGACTTACAAATTAATTAAATTAACTTGTGCTAAGACTTCGAGGATTGAATTAGTAATTGTGAGCTTCGATTTGGGCGATTCGTGGGTAAATTTACAG
This sequence comes from Theileria sp. buffalo, assembly GCA_026724395.1. Lineage (NCBI taxonomy): Eukaryota > Apicomplexa > Aconoidasida > Piroplasmida > Theileriidae > Theileria > Theileria sp. buffalo. The sequence goes on along the minus strand of JAJHPJ010000018.1, from coordinate 3,273 downwards.
TTGAATGGCGTCACGAATTTGTCAGACTTGAGCACGTAGTCTGACGGCCTGAAGAATGGACTTCCACTTTTAGAAGGAAGTAACGTTAGTAAATGTAAATTCTTGTCAAATTCATACTTGTAATCGCCAAGTACTGTGCTACTGTGTAGTAATACGCAAGAAGCTAAAAACTCCTGAGCCACCTCCAATACCATCACCAACTCCTTCAATGTTCTCAAATCATTTTCATAACGTTCATTTATCATTTTTTTTAACACTTCTCCAGTGTCAACACTATTACCAATACTATTAATATTACTATTACCAGTACTATTGCTAGAGTTAATGGTGTTGGAGGAGGGATAAAAATCATTTAGTGATGTTGTGGATATGTCAGAGAATGGTGTGGAATTAACTGGATATGGTTCATATTGATGTACATTTGGCTTCAGGATCATCCGCTGCACATTTGGTCCCAAAGTTGTCATTAACAGTACGACGTTGTCCAGATTACACTTTTGATAGTTTTTAATCAGTTCTAAAGCTATTGAATGGAGTGAATTTAACTGCTCCAAGAGCTTTTTTGCCGATTCTATGCCCATCGACAACTCAGTTGTCAAGTACATGTCAACTCTACTGCCAACCACAAACTCGTTCTCATTCTCAAATTTATCCAACTCCAGACCATTCAATATATATTTTACTCTATCCACACTGTTACAATTTACTGTATTCAAGGTGTTACAATTCATTGTATCAATTCCATTATTTACTCTATCCATACCATTGGTAACATCAATAGTATTAATTAAAGTGTGTGTATGTAATTTGGGTACTAGGTTGAGTGCTCTGTTGAGGTACATTGGCGTCAAAAGTTCCGAGACCAGTAACAGTAGCCCGTCCACCAGTGGTGAAGTATTAGTCGTAACTCTGCACTGTTTAACCTTGTTATTATTGGAAAATGACACGAATTTGCACCATGGTGAGACCACTGGCTTCTCAAACGTGTGATCTAACACCGAATAACAGCCTGGAACTACATAATTAAATATCCTCGACGGGATCCCAAAACTACCAATAAACACATTATAATCATCCAAACCACTAGAAATTAAATATTTATATATCAAATCTCTTTCTATAGTATTAATTAATGGTATAGTATCTCCAACTGGGTGTATAGTGTTAACTCGTGATATAGTATCAATTGGTGGTACATGTGTTGTATTTAACAAATTGTTAACCCCGTGACCAAAGTTTAACTCTGTTAAATAAATGAAAAGATGTTTAAAGAGTATTTCCGGTCCGTATAGCCATGACAAGTAGTACAAGGAGTAACCGACGAGTTGTCTGGAGTTCTCACAAACTTCAACTAAATCCTCACCAAAAATGTCATTCAGTAACAGCTCACTTTTCTCATTTTTTCTTCTCAAGTATTTCATGTACTCTGACATCTCCAGCGTGGCTGGGTTCACGGGGTCAGTAGTGTTCACAGAGAAGTTCACAGGGTACTTTGACAACTTAATCGTATCCTCTTTTAATGAGTTTATAAAGTAATTTTCCACCAGTTCATCTTTCTTAAGGTATTTATCATCTTTCTTAAGGTATTTATTCAGAATAAATCTTTCATCCGGTTGTTTCACCGGATCATTACTACTGGTGGTGTAAGTATTATTTGTAGTGTTAAAGAGTGTTGGCGGTGGTTTAATCAAGTCTACAGCGTTTTTAGTGTACTTTACTAGCGATTTTAGGATCAAATTCAAGTCTAACCTGTTAAATTTGTACACTTTCTCTGTCGTCACTATCACCACTTTACTCCTAGTAACATCATCAGCTAATAATTTTCCATCATCCATACCATCGGACTTACTATTATTAGTACTATTATTATTATTTAACTTAGTTTTACTGATAAAATCCCGATGTTCAATGTGTACGGATATGATCTTTTCTTTATCTGCGAGTTTGAGATAAAACTCGTGATAATATTCCACTGGCTGATTCTCTTCAACACTTTTATACCTAACGTCCTCGTTAAAGTAATAAAATTCCTCATTCACTGAGAGTGGCAGAGTGGCGTAATTCTGGAAGAAACTTGTCGAGTCATTTGAAGTGACAACTGCTCTTATGAGCGTGCCGTTGTTATTCTTCCTCACAGGCTCCATTGTGATGAATAAATCATCACAAGGGAAAGTTGAGACGTTAGGTTTAGTTCTAAAAAGGGAAAATGGACCTCTAGGAAATCCAACTCCCTGGCTCACATGACGTACAGTTATTCTAAATCCTTTCACTACTAATCCTATCTTACTAGTAGTAACTAGTTGTTTAGGTGTTCCAAGTTTAGTAGTTCCTAGTTTACCAGATCCCAGGGTACTAGATAATAGATTACCAGATCCCAGTGTACTAGATCCTAGGTTACCATGAGTGTTAGTAGCACTAATAGTAATAGTATCTGAAGTACTTAGAGTCGCCGTAACGGAAGCTAGAGCACTAGTATTAACAAGTGAGAGATTGGAGAAACCGATAAAAATCCTAGTGCCTAAATTGTCTACAATAATCAAATCAACTCCTTGTACGAAGTTTACTGGAGGTGACATCATCTTCACGAATTTACTACCGTAAGAATATCTTCCGTAGCCTAATCTGTCAAGTGTAGACATCATAGTACTGTGTCTCAGGTTATATAACGTTAAATCATATGGAAACACGCGGTCACCCCGGTGAATACTATTCCTATACTCCTCCAGTGATATGTTCGAATGGATGTAAAACACCGAGAGATCACCCGTGGAACTGTTTAAAAGTGATAAAATTGACCGATTCTGGTCAATAATTCCAATACTGTCTGACATTTTCATATAAGTTTTATTCCAAGGATTTATACAACGGAGGAGTGTGTTCACTTTATACTTCTTACATCCAGCTCCACAGACACATCTACTACCATCAACCGTAGCAAATAGATTACTACTATCTGTAGTGTTAAATACATTACTACTATTATGTGTAGTATTAAAAATATTAGTACTATTGATATTGGGTTGCACCCATAGAAGTGGTGGATCATAGCAAATTGATCCTAAAACTGGTTTCTCCAGTCCTTCTAAACAGCTGTACACACTGTGACTCAGTGTGTTTTCATGATTAACACTGGGATTAGGTAAAATACTACTCTCCGTGAGCGAGTAGACTGAGTTCCTCCGTACATACTCCGTGACCAAATTCTTAGTATAAACAAAGGCGTCATAAAGATATTTTACGACCTTGTGGTCTAGAAATGACTTTGGCTTAAAG